>JAUZNK010095855.1:0-12205 GCA_035046665.1 Euphysa ruthae
TATTGAATATTGCTGCCATCTTTGGGCCATAGCCTCTGCTGTATGTCTACATCTTCATGACCGAATTCAAAAACCTATACTCAACCTTGTTGATCTTGATCTTCAATCACTTTTCCACCACAGAAATATAGCTGCATTTTTACTTTTCTATAAGTATTTTAACAACACTGTTCTGATTTGAACGAAGTGACAACTTCACTTAGACTTTCTCAAGGTCCACAAGGTTATCGTCTGCTACTTAGACGAGTAAACATTCCTAAATGTCAGGAAAACTTTTATTCATGCTTACACCATCACTTTTATACTGCTCACTTGTGGAACTCCCTTCATTTTGATTTTCTTCTTTCGGATTATGATCTCCAATTCTTTAAGTCAAAAGTCAACCAGCATAATTCTCAGTTTGTGTAAACCTATCTTTATCTCTTCTTATTTCAGCTTCTTGCCGAGTAGTGGTTTTTAGTCTTGTAGACAGCGACTGATTTAGAAAAAAAATATGAAAAAAAATTATGTAATACTGAGCTCTTATACCTTTGAAAGAAACAATTCATTTAAGGGGTCTTTTGAGGTTGATTAGGTTATCGAAGAAACAAAAAAAAGTTTTCAAACGCTCTTAAGTGGTTTACATGATGCAAATAAATTTTTTTGCCTCGTTATCAAAAATACTTATTTAAACACCGCGGGTTGAAGTGGCATTTAAGGGTATCCATTTGACTATAACTGAATTTAAAGGCAATACCTCAGTAATCGCCTTTGAAAAAAGTGAAAATTACTTAACTGTTATACCCACTCTTTCAGGAGGAATTTTTTTGCAGATATATTTTGGATTATTACATTGGTTAAGTAGTTCTTAGAGAGGTTTACCAAGTTTATTTGAAGTTTCCGAGTTTAATCTGATAACGATCACTGCTAAGTCTTTGTCAAGTATTCACAAATTGCTATGACGTTTCAGTTTTTGTGATACTACCAACATTATTCTGTAAAAAATTTTATTTTTATTTAATTTTTTATTAACGGAGTTAATTTTACGAAGAGTTTCCAAATAAAAAACTAACTATTGTTAGAAACATGAAATCTATTATAGCCATTAATACTAAGGCAAATTTACAAAATTTTGAAAAAATACTACATTTATAACTAAAACAAATAGTTGGTCTTTCTAACATGATTTTAAAAATGAAAACGATAATGTTGTAACCCTTTAGGTATTGATACTCAAAAAAGGGTGTATTAGGTCTATATAAAGAGGTCTGTTTAACTACGAAGATTTAAATTTTTTTTGAAAATAATGAATGTAACGCAATAAAAGTCAGTATATTTATATGATGCAGAATATAGCTAAGCTTCAAAATTTAAACGCAGCAACATTAAAACAACGCCGGCTTTTATGAATTAAAAATTCAAAATTCACTTCCTATTACTTCACTAATATCAGACCATAAGGAATCAGTTTGGTCGCTAAAATCACCAATTAAGTGTAAAGGTTGGTCAATAAGGCTTTTCAAAAACTCAGGAAATTCTTCATCTAAGTCAAAACTTGTTGGTTCTTCAATGAAATCTGTTTTAATTTCTTCGTTAATTCTGGGATAATAATGTAGTGTCATTGTTTCTCCGGATATGCTTTCTTTAATATTTTCTTCGGGTTTATACTTTATCACATGAGATTGAAAGTTTGATGAACGAACACATTTATATTCGTTACTAAAAGGTTTTATAGGATTTATTTTATTTTCACAAAGTTTTTCTACTCTGTTGAAATATTTCATTTTATTGTCACGAATATCAGTTGTATGCGTGTCAAATATATTATGGCAAGCGTTTCTGAGATACCCAAAACTTTTAAGATCATTCGAGATCAAATTTTTCTCATTGTCTAATTTCGGATTCTTAATCTTCTTTATTTCAAAGGTATTATTACAATGAAATGAAGCAGCATTTTCAGGTGTTATCATACGCCGTTGTTTTCTTTCCCTTAGTTTCTTTGGAGCGTACCGATAATTAGGATAGTTCCTCATATGTATTACGCGTAATCGTTCAGCGCGTTCCACATAAGGACGTTTATCAAGGACACTCATGCTGTTCCAGATCTTTCCAAGAAGCTTGCTTACTTCTGCATTGTGTAAAGTAGGATTTTCACTAGCATATTTTTTTCGCATGATTTTCGCCCAAAGCAAAAAGGAATTCATCGGTCTTTTAACATCATTGTCATCGAAATAATGATTATCGTTGTACGGAGTATATATTTGGTTTTTACCATTTGTAGTTTGGTTGGTAGAATCATAGTAGAAACTCGGGTGATGTAACACCTGTGAGAAATTGTTCATACCTGTAAGCCAATCTCAAATTATAAATTGCAAATTTAATTTAATAGTTGAAAGAAGATTTACAAATTATTGATTTGAAAACAAGATTTTCTTGAATACTTCCTCTCCTAATATGTTCAAAAAAATTGTATAGTGATACCCACGAAAATACATTTATACGGCATTCTTGTCGCGTCAAATAGACGATATATAGCCCTATTATGTTCCAGAAGAGCAAACAATTAAATGTGTCTACATCAAATGTGTGTTTAAGCAAGATCAATTCAAGCTGCTCGACTTCATATATTTGCTTAAGATTTTAAGGATAGTATCGTCTTTTATGCGTTTTAATTCTTTAATTGAATTGTACTATTTTGATATATTGTGTATATTTGATGGTTTTTATATATAAAAAAATACATGTTTAGTGGGAGTTCCGTCAAAAATTCCAATTCTAACAGCACTGTTTTTGCGATTTAGCGGAAATTCGCTAAATGCAAACAAACTTTTCTAACTTCCTTCTATTTTTACAGTGTCGACTGTCCATTATCAAATTGATTGAAATGAAATAAATTGCTGGTACAATTTCTTTTATTCGTTACGTTAAATCTCCTTTGTTTTTCAAATTTTTTTAATTTATTAGAAATATCCAAGGAATGATTGAATATGTATTCGACTAATTCTTAATAACGTCATTTGCTTGATTTCCATTGCAAACTAAATATTTTCAACTTCATACTACCGAATTAAATGTGTTCACCCTCCTTACGAACATCACTGGAAACCATTTTCAAAAATTCCATGGATGCTTGGAGGTTGGAGTTTGGAAGCTGGAAGTTCGAGGTTGGATTAAAATTTTTAGGGCATAGCTAAAGGGCACATCAAAATATTTGCTCGACACAAGAAGTGCGAAACAAAAAAGTTTTCAAGAACGTATGAAGAATATTTTTCTTAAATCTATTTTTGCATATAGATAGCCTGCCTGTGAAATAATAACCCAAAATGAACTAAGAGAAAAAAAAAGTGGGATATCCTTAGTGGAACTCTAGAGTGTGCATGGAAAAAGATGTGGGGTTGAGTTGAGTCCCTGAAAAAAGTAAAAGCCACAAATTATAAGGTTGTGAGAATGTTACTGCGGGTGGTGGTGTGTGTGTGAAGGGCGTTGTGGTGTGTTGAAACAAACACTTACCCTAATAAACAAATTTTCTTGCTTATCTTCATTCTTAACCAGAATGCGAGGAGAATACGGAGAAAAACAAATGATTATGTGTGATTTTGCAACCTATATCTATAGATTTTAATTTGAAAAATTTTTTTTTATTCAACAAACTACTCAGCACTCTCAAATTAATATAAATTTTTTCCTAGTTGTTATTAGAACTGAACAAATATTTCAAGATCTTATTATTTCGGGCGTTAATGAATTTTCCTATGGCATGGAGAGTTTTGCAGTTCAAAATGATTAATCCACCACTGAGGCTAATTCTGGTGACCAAATACGATATTTTGATATCTTTAAAAAATCTTATTACTAATCATAAGTAATTTTACACAAGAGTAAACGTAGTTTTGCTGTAGAAAACTCGTTTCGTGGATAAAAAAATACTGCTTTTTTAGAAATTACCTAAGCAATTACCTTTTATAGTAATTATTCTTTTTGTTAATACTTTCTGTGTTTTTACTTCTGTTTTTTAATTTTTAAAAGACATTGGTGGGCAAAAAATGCGAAATAATAGCAAATTGCTTTTATTCTGAACCACTTTAGCGACTTATAGCTTCTTCGTTTTTTTACTATCCTTTATGTGTATTTTGATAGATTAACGTAAAATATCTTTTAGAAGATATTCGAGAACTAATCATAAAAATCACAAGATAGGCGATGTAACAGGGAAGGTAGAGATGGACCATTGCTGATTCAAAACTTTCATCTGTATTGATTATCAGTACAGTGTTTTTATGCAAACAAGTCATTTCGCTGAAGACAGAGAAATTGAAAATGCAGTAGTAATATATTTCGTTAGTAAACAAAATTGATTTTTTTTCAATATAAGAAATAAATATTGACGAAACTATTGTAAACTTCTATGCAATTATAGTGTTAAACATATTTGATTCGTTTGAGACAACAACAAAATAAAAAGATTTAGGGAAATAAAAAGGAAACGAGAGTTGAGACTTGTGTTGACTTTTTTATTGTTGTAGCCTAGAAATTTCATAAAAATCAACAAAAGATGTAACGGTTTGTAGTTGGAAGAGACAGCTTTGTATAGACGTTACATTTGTCACTAAGGTTAACACAAATTCAAATATTTGAAAGTAATTTGTCATGGTCATGACCTTAAGAAGTGTATATATGTAATGAAAAGTGTTTAAAAACGAACATATTGATAATTTTATGTGTAATCTGTTTTTCATATCTCCAAATCTCCCAACATGTATTTCTGTTAAAGTCTAATAATTTATTGGGAACTATGCTACAAGAAGTTATGTTTTTTAAGAATTTGATGAACAGTAATGTTACCTATAAATTTAGATTATTGAGTAAAAAATAAACATAGAAGTAAATATTAACTGGAACTTCGGGGTTTTAAAGCTCAAGTTAACGCATTTTTAAAAAATTCGCAGATTTAATACATCTTCTGAAGGATCACCGATAGCTCATAAACTACGTTACCTTTAACCATTGGCGAGAGAATTTTAAGAGATTGTTTCTGGCTTCGATAAAAAGCTGTTTTGAACATATTATATATATTCAAAACAGCTCTATACATAGTTATTTTCATTTTTATTTTGGTTGTGAAATGAAAAGTTTTCACATTTAATCTTATCTGACTATTTGAAAAATAGACGGTGGGGTCACTCTGGAATCCATCTTACAAAAATTATTTTCTTAAGTCAATTCAACTGAAATTTGGTTAAAGAACGTAACATCATCAAAAACGTAACATCATCAAAAACGTAACATCATCAAAAAGAACGTAGCATCATCAAAAAGAACGTAACATCATCAAAAAGAACGTAACATCATCAAAAAGAACGTTACATCATCAAAAACATAAAATCATCACAAAGAACGTAACATCATCAAAAAGAGCGCAAAATCATCAAAAACATAAGATCATCAAAAAGAACGTAACATCATCAAAAATATCTGCATATTAATATTAAAATAAGGATACAAAAATTTTCCAAAAAAAAAAAAAAAAAAAAAAAAAACACGATAACAGACAGATAAGCATTGATGGTGCAGCAATTTTAAGTCAAAAACCTTCAAAGTTTTAATAGACTGCAATTACAAATCAATCAAATGTATTCAGTTATTGGTTATTTCAGTAAGCAAATTTTTTATCAGATCCATCTCTGAGGACTTTTTCACTTCATGGTGCAAGGTGCAAGTTTCGACCTCTGTTTTTTTTTTTTTTTTCAGAAATTATCGAACATATAAACATATAAGGACCCTATCCTAGGGAATTCGAATTTTAATCAGATGGAAGAGAGATTTACAAAAACAATTTTTGGACAAGTAGCATATAAAGCAGTCAATTTCAGTAAAAACCGTACAAAAATCAGAAAAATTAACAAAATATAGCAGAATAAGAAAATAAAAGGAAAATATAATTCTGGAAGAAATTTGACTGTTATTCTTCCTGGTTTATTAAATTTTTAACCAACAGTTTGGTTGAATAAAGAAGGATTAAGCATCGGATCAAAATATAGGCATCAAATAAAAAACTACGCACCAGGCAAAGAACTCCGCACCAAATAAAGAACTTTGCACCAGATAAATAACTACACACCAGATAAAAAACTCCTCACCAGGCAAAGAGCTACACACCAGATAAAGAACTACGCACCAGATAAAGAACTAGGCACCAGATAAAGAACTATGCATAAGATAAAAAACGATGTTTGAAATAATTAGCTAAGTTTCTGGCAAAAAACATAAAAGAAGCCCCGGTAGGAAGATAGATTTTCTTCTTTAAAGCATAGTAGTATTTCTCTTTTCAGTTTTTTAAGAACTTCTAGTGAGTGCATCTTGCCTACAGACATATAATTGATGGCTATGTTGCAACAACACACATCAGGTGAGGACCTTTCGCTGTTAAAATGAGTGTCATGATGCTACGTCAAATGAGCCTTAATTGACGAGATGAGTTTGGATTTTACAGCATGAATTTTAATCTATAAATTTTAGTTTTCTCATCCTTAGTAAGGACTCTCTCTGCATAAAGGAGTAAATTTTCTTGCTGCAAAATATTCATATACTATTGTGACAAGGGGTAGTGATGTGACCAGGAAAGTAAGTTAGGTTTAAATTTATCCTTGCAGAACCTTGGTAGGTAATTACCATATTTTGGGTAAATTTTAAAAGACAGAAATAAATAACCGAAAAAAAAAATATTATTAATATTGTCAGTCATGTGATTAATTTATAAATTAATTATTAACGAGATTATTAATGAATTTCATAGAAATTTACAAACACAGATGTTATACTAAAAAATAAATAATGCATTAAGGTGATGAGGTGTGCGTTCAATCATATTTTCGATCTAAGTAAAAGCAAACAAACTGCAATAATAAATGACATTAAATTTAAAACTGTATCTAACGGAATTAAATCATATGACGATGCTTTATTCGTAATATCCTTGATAATAGCGATTGTTTCGTGAACATATAACATATAAATATATAAATTATAACCCGGTTATGAAACGTGATTCCCGGCTGTGAAACGTTGTTGTTTATTCGATTAGAATGATATTTCTTTTTGACCAATACATATGATATATAAGTGAGTAATATAATGTAACATAAAGTTATGGGTAATACTTTCGCCGAATAAATGTTTTTTTAAAATTTTTTTTTATTTGTTTATAAAGTTTTCCAAGTGGATTTTAGCATTTCCTTCAGCTTCTATTTTTTTCCAAGCATCAGTTTTTTAAATATGATTAATTCCCTTGAGACAAGAGAGGCTATTTCTTTAGGCTTTTTTATTATTTATTTGAAAAGTTTGGTTTTATTGGAATAAAAGATTATACAAAAAGAAATACGATTTAATTGCGAAAGCAAAAAAGCGAGCTTTACAGCTGGAGCAGTAACGCGAGAAATTCTCTATATATAGTAAAGAAGTTTTTTTTTTTTTTTTTTTTTTTTAACTGCTCCGCAGAAAATTTGAGCCGAAATTTGTGCTTGAATTTTTTTTTTTTTTTCTATATATTGTCTCGCCTCCCCATTTCTCCAATTTTTGAACAGTAGAGAATAGTTCAATCAAGACAATAGATTGTTAGTTACCAAATCAAAATTATTCTCGTTACTGTCAACAAAAAATGTTATTTAAAAGTTAAACAAAAGAATCATAAACATTCCATTAGAATGTTCTTAAACATCTACTGTTTTAATATTTCATTTCACGTCTTCCAATAAAAGCGGGTGTTTTATGAACGGTCAGTAAAATTAAAATATTGCATTATTTTATATTTAATATTGTTTCAAATTAAAACAATAAATTTCATTTCACTACAGTTGCCACACGATAAATGGAACTGCCAAGGGAGCAAAAAAAAAAAAATGGTTCCACTTAGCGAATATTCCACTTTTTTGAAGTTTTTTCAAAAAAGTTTCGTCAAAAAAACCCAGCTCTTGGAAAAAGCCCTATAAATGCAGGTGAAAAAGGTAAAATAAGACATATTATGCCATATTATGCAATATATAATATATAATACACGCAATATTACAACTTACAAATGAGATAATCAACTCTTTTGCAAAGAATGAGGTTACACTGGGGGTTTTCATTGATTTATCAAAAGCCTTTGATACAGTAAATTATACTATTCTACTTAAAAAGCTTGTTATTTATGGCATCTGAGGTAATAAACACATATGGACAAAAAGCTACCTAAAAATAGAAAGCAATTTATTTGTTTCAATAAACGTAATTTTACAGAATTTTGTAATATTGTCTCTGGGGTTCCTCAATGATCAATACTAGGCCGTTTGTTATTTCTTATCTGTAAATTATATTCACCTAGCATCATCTGAATTATCAACAGTAATGTTTGCAGATGACACAACATTTTTTTTATCTGGCAAAAAACTCAATACATTTTTTTCAAAAATGAACGGTGAATTAATAAAAGTTTCTATCTGGTTAAAAGTTAAGTGTTTATCCTTAAATATATTTAAAACTAAATTCACTATCTTTCATTAGGAAAGAAAGAAATTGCTCATTGCATAAGTTTTACCTTTATTGCAAATTGAAAATATATCCATTAAATGGGACTATGCAATAAAGTTTCTATCGCTAATGGCAAAATTATTGATTATTGAATGTCGTAAACACCGATGAGTGTTATCTGCAAAGGCTGTAACCTCAAGAAAACAATGAAGAAAAACAACTCTAAAGGCTACAAAGATTGGAGAAACAGTCACATCTGCATAGGATCTGCGGGTGGAAAGGAAAGTGTCGGTCCAAAACAATTTTTGAACGTTCTACTGAATTTTTGAACGTTTATGTAAAAAGAATCTATGCGCGTTATGTTAACTACTTAGACGATGGCGGCAGTAAAAGTTATGTCAATATTAAAAATGTTTATGACGGAATAGAAATTCTTGAAAAACTTGAATGCGTCGGAAATTACCACAAGCGTATCGGAACTCGAAACTACCCGACGATTGCAATTTGGCGTGTATGATGCAGTATCAACTTTTAATATAGGCAGAGAAAGATATGAAGAGAAATATATGAGAAACTGAACATGATGCCCCTGGGTTATATGCATTAAGAGTTATTTTTTATTTTAGTGAGTTTGACCTGTCACTGGTAAAAACAGGTGAGATTAATATGGAAATCATTACACTTAAAACATAAATTATAACATTATCTATCCTATGAATATTTACTATTCTGCAGTTTTTTTTGGCAAGTGTAAACGCGAAAAAAATTTATTTTCCCTTGCAACTGGTTACCATAACAACAGGTGAAAATTTTTTTACCCAATATTATTCATTTTTTATATATTATTTTATTATAATATTTTCTCCCCTAAAGAAAAGGGTGTTAAAAGTGGGAGACTTAAAATAATCATATTATTTAAAAAAAATATATACATCGATGTGCAATAACATACTAATATTAATTTTTCGTTTTATCTAAGCATGCGATGAAATCTTTTCAAACTAGGCATTATGATGTCCAGCCCATACTAAAAATTCATATAGCCTAAGGATTATAGACATTAAATAATTTATATATCCTAATTGGCAATACGATTAAATTCAATTTTGTGTCCAAAATACATCAAATATCGTTTGTGAAATATGTGAATTTCTTGAAAATCACCACAGTAATTAATACACAGCGTCATCTCGTATTCCTCTATTCTGAGTTAATGATAATCCCAAACCTTTTTCTATTATTGTATCTCAACAATAAAAGTTATTTGATAAATATAATTGTTCTACTTATAAGCTTTCTTTGTGTTTGTTAAAAGCAATGTTTTTTTAAAATTTTGTTAACTTAAGTTGCTTATTTCAATACTTTTAATATCTTTGTAAACAAAGTCTATAACAAAAAAGAACCACTACTTAATATTTGTGTTTGAAATATACAATAAATTACACTTTAGCTACGAGGATAAAGTTTAGCGAGGACAAAAAATAGCGAAATTTTGTGGAATAACTTTCGCGAATGCCTTAGAAATCATTTCGCGTAAAATAAACTTTCGTGATTGACAAACAAAGTATGTTTTGCATAGAATAAACTTTTGTCTCTTGCCAAAAATTTCCAAAAAATTGTTTGAATTGAGTGTATTTTTTACGGCGTTATTTACTTTACGGTATTTTAGTAATATTTCAAAATAGTCTGTATTTACGCTGACAAAGACGTCACTAAGCACTTATCTTCAAAAAAAATAGTGTAAACCAAGCAAATATGAAGAATAATTTTCTGAAATACTAATAAGGTAGTAAAGTTAAAACAATTGAAACAGCTACTCCTTTTTCATCTTACTGCCATTATTAGTCATCATCGCTTGATAGATCATTGTCATCGTTTCTGCTGCATCCAAGTCCATTATGTTCTTCTGTTCTGGTATAGGAATTACTGAGTCGATACATTGCATTTCCTCTGTCGAATGAAGCAATGGGTCAAGAACGTTGAAATGATCAATAGGTGGAAGATTTTTTTACCCATATCAATGGCGTCTGTAATTCCTGAGGCTCTCCATCCGCTGTCAATGTGTTACTTTCCTTCAGCCGATCTAATGTAATTAAGAAACTCAACTAGCCATTCAGCATGTACAGGCTTTATGATTGATAATTTGAAAAGGACATACACGCTCTCTAAAGGTTTGCCTTCACTGAGTTTACTTGAAACTTGTTGGAATATCAATCACCAAACTTACGTTTGAGAAAACGTTTTGCTTTTCGCTTAATTGTCAAATCCAGCGACTTGTAATACTTGGTCATTTTTATTGGTACATTTTTTAGTATATCGCGTGCCTTGTGAAAACGTCCATGAAAACTAGAACTCTAAACCTTTGATGGAGTGTTGTTTCTTTAAGTGCGAGATTGTCACTTCTCTCAGGTGCTTTATTGACTCGTATCGATTAAAAAATGTTTTTCATTAGTGCTAAGTCCTTGAGACCTTGAGAGGAATTAAATCTGAGAAGACTTTTGGAGTTTTTACTTCATAAATTAGATGCAGAGGCAAAAACTTCCCATCCGTGATAATGCAGCGTTTATTGGAACAATTGAAACTCTTTTTGAACCACTCATGGCCATAGTCTCGTTACCAGCAGGAACATATTTCAATAGCTGTGTTTACAATACCTCTAAAATTCCAAAGTTTTTTGATGTATGTCTGAACCATAGTGTCCAAATCTCCTAGTAAAAGTGGTAGATCAGTCAGGGATGAACACTTTTGGATCAATTTCAATACTTTTCTCTTCTCCTTTGTGGCGTTTGCAAACCTGGTAATATATTTTTTTTTAAATTCACGCACCGTACTTTTGTTAAGACGTAGAAATTAAACTTTAATTTTGCAAACAGATACGGTATTTCCATGCCCCACCGCATATTTTAAATCGATCAGATGCTATCCATTTTTGATTCCATTTCTTTTTCTATTGTTGCATAAATTACCTTACTTATTACATCGGTATCGACATTGCCAATATTTCTCGATTCAATTTTTTTTCGTTTTAGTTGGCAAAATTAAAGCAAAACCAAAAAAAAAAAAAATGAAAAGCTGCATGGGCTGATAGATTTTCGAACATGGCAGGTGTTTGCTGTAAAGATTTCATTGAAGAGTAAGTGTAAGCGTATTGTTTAGTCTACACAAGTCCAGAATTTAAAAAGGTATAATGACATTTTTTTCAAAACCGTGAAAGAACCTGAACCAATATAGGAAAAGGAGATAAATGGACTAAAGTATTTAGTAGGCTAGGTGGTCAAAAATTCTTGAAGCAAACAAAAAACAGTAAGAAATATCAAAGCGATGAAAACCAAGGAATAATCGGAGCTTTAAGTAATGTAGTTGCTACCGAGACTTCGAGTCAAAAACTTATCAAAACCCAAAACAGAACTGAGGAGGTTTCACTGGTGGCATTGAAAAATTCCAGCATATATTCTTGCAAGCTGAGATAAAATTTCGGATTGAAACCACTGGTTTTTCATTTACGAGAAATCAACAATCAAAAAATGACAGACAGTGATGTAGTAAGCTTTTACAATGTTGATAGTTGATACTTCAGAAGCAAAGTGGATTGAGGGAAAGTTAAGACCAATATCCTCGAAAACATGCTGCAATTCTATCTACGCGTTCGTGCTTTTTCATTCACAAGAGATATTGTCAGCAAGAATAAACTATCCCAAAAGAAAATTTAGGCAAAGGATCT
>JAUZNK010095866.1:0-12203 GCA_035046665.1 Euphysa ruthae
GTGTTTTATATCTCAATGATTGACATGCATTACATACAATAGATTCAACGATATATCTTTCCACTATAATTATAAAACCATTGCGTTGCAACTAGACATTTCACTTGCTACTGTATAAAGTAACTATTCTAAACTTAACTTCCTTTTTTGTAACTATTTTTCATCCACAGCGACCCTGATTTTTTTTTCTTTTTTTTTTTTTTTACCGTATAGGTTACGGTAATTTCCCTATTTCTTTAAAACTCAATAATATTGACCAATGAAATAACCTGTGACGTCGTGTTATCAAAATTTGATATATGATGTTATGATTCTCAGCTTGAAATTGGGTAAATAAATATACATAGATGGCCAAAAAAATCAAAAAAGTAGCAGATTTGAATCCGAAAAAAACCTGCAATTTTGATTTTTGTGTAAACCTTTTTCTGAAATCTTTTTTAATCATCTGTCGAGAGAAAAATTCTGGTTCTGCAAATAGACGATATATGAATTTAACCAATATATCAATAACTGCTGCATCTGCTTGAAAGCGAAAAACAGAATCGTTATATATCATAAAAATAGCGTAATAACTGCGTTAGATTACCATCTACTGCCACGTTCTTATACAATTTAAGATAAAGCTATTGTTAGTTAAGATGGATTAAAAATTCAGGTTTCAAAATAATTGCTGCATGATTGATTAATAATGACACTTATCAAAAGAATGCATTGATGCCCATACCAGCAATGCGATTAACGAGGACAGCATGCTGTAATTATTTTTAATGGAAATGAGAAGTTAAGTATCAAAATTGATTTACATATTAGTGTAAATTATTTCTTTATAAACGATAAAAAATGATAAATAAAAAGGGAAAAGGAAAAGGCTAGTATCAAATGTCTAAATGTTATAAGTTTTTAATTTCTTATTTTATTTGCTTGCTCGCTTGCTTGCTTGCTTGATTGCTTGTTTAATTGTTTACTTGCTTACTTGCTTGCTTGCTTGCTCGCTTACTTACTTACTCCTTTGAAAATAAATAAAACGATTTGAATATGAAGTAATTATCCTAAGCGTCAAATTCAATACGTCAACAATGCTTACAACTCAGGAATAAAAATATTTAAACATAACATATTAGCCAATACTGTATAATTTTTATTGGTTTCACATTATTTTGTTTTTTTTTTATTAATTTACCACTTCAGCGGAGGGAACGTTGCAAAATTATGAGGGCGTAACTTTAGAAAAACCTGAACTGTAGCAGTAAAAACACTCAATGGTTGCTTACCTCTTAAAAGCTGAAAAGATACATTATGAGAAATACCATGAATAAGGAACAGTTTCATTCCACATTATAAACAAGAGAAAATAACTACTGTGACTTTTTTATACAAGTTTTTATGCATTTCCTCAGTTGTGTCTTAAATTCTTGTTTACCAAATATAATACCTTATTTTAAATATGAGGAAGTTGTTCCTTAGCTATAAAATATAATATTTCCATTATGTAAATAATGAGATTTTCACTCCACGCCATGTTGCTAAAGTATAGTGAAGTATCAGGTGAAGATGTTTTGTGAACAGTATGACATTTAAATAGCAATTACCGATTGAAATAGCAAATAGATAAACAAACACGAATTGGGCTTATTTCTAACAAGAACTTTAAGATGTTTACTTTTTAAAAGTACGTTTTAAAAATAATTTCAGTAAATTAACCCAGGTGAGTTATTATATATCATAAACCCTTTGTGTTTATTCATATGATTTCATGTTCTAGAGACTTAGTTCAAGCATGTTTTGCCTAATAAGAATAGGTGAGTAAGATCATGCCAAGTTCAAGAATCTCATTGTTTTAGTTGTGAACCTGTTTTGTGCTAAATATGTGAAAAAACATCCGAATACAAACATTTATTTGATATAGAACTCGTATTTTACATATCAATCTTTACAATGAAAAAAATCTCTTATTTTCACAGTAAATTTCAAAAAAGAATATGTAAATTTCGGGAAAAATTGGAAATACCTTAAAATCGAATATAATAGCTTTTGGTTAGTTTTTATCGATAAACCAGTAATAAGAATAAAAAATAAAAAAATAAAAAAAGAAGTATTTTCGGATAAATGCCAATAAATTTGGTAATGATAATGATAATATTAATTATAACAATAATAACAACAATAATAATAACAATAATAATAATAATAACAACAGTACAATAATAGTCAGATGATTTTTTTACTTTTAATATTGATTGTTAGTTTATAAAGAATGTAGTGGTAGTAGAGGTGTAACAAAAAAAAAAACCCGAGGTTGCTTTTCTAACAGTTTTTAATCAATAAGCCTATAAAAGTTTTTAACGTATTTCTCAATGAGTTAACGTGCGTACCTTCTTGTACTCCTGCCTGAATAAACCCAAAATTATGACATGTTTGTCTGAAAACTTGACAGATAAACATTACTTGTTGTAAATTGTTCAAAAATATATATATATGTAGACATAGTTACAAAGTAATTTTTTCGTTTACTTTAGTACTATTTTTGTCAAATCCAATAAATCTGTCAAAAACTGAAACCGAATGTTATCAAAAATGTTTCGAAAATATGTAAAGCTTAAATGAAACCTTAACTTTTTTTTTTTTAATTTATGAAAAATCAAGCTTTATTTTAATCGCTTTTTTTTTGATTTTATAAATTCCATCTAAGTTTTGACTCGTTTAGTAGAAAAATAAATCATTTTATCCTTAATTAAATTCTCCAACATGCTCATATCTTAAGATTACCAGGCGTTAAGTCGCCAACAATATTATATAGAGAAATATTCAACAATATTCGAAAGTTACCTCAAATTTCAGCATAACTAAGGCACAAGTTTTGGAAGAAAATTTTTATCAAAAACACAAATTTTAGGGATCTTTCACACAAAAATATACAAAGGTATAAACATGTCCAAAAATCAAATTCTGCAGAAAAACCGAATTAAATAGCAATTTTTTCACATATAACCCTATAATCATTTTATATTCATACAAAATAAAAAAATAATGTTCCAAGAAAATTTAAATGTTTGCTTTTAGACCTAAGACCTAAAACAATCTCGTTTTCGGGCATGACAAGCAAAAAATTTCAGCAGATGGCTGAAATAAGATAAAAAAAAAAATCTCTCCATCGCCCTTCGACTTCAATCAAGATTTTAAAAAATAACAAAAAAAATCAAAACAGATTTTCAAAAATTTATTTTAAGAACCAAAACAACCATATTCAAAATTTTAAAAATGCAAAAGTGATAATAAATAACAAAAACATCAAACGAAATTTCAGTAAAATCTGAAAATAGTATTTTATTTTATTTAAAAATTTGGATTTAACAGAGCACTTTTTGTGGCCCTTGCCCAAGAAAAAAGAATTTTCAAAACAAGGTCATTAAACTTCATTGATAATTAGAAAAGGAAAATAATCGTCAGATTTCAGGCTTAAATGGCTAAGTTTCTTGTCCTGTGTCTGGGAAGCAAAAATTTTGGTAGGTATATGGAGATTAACGCTTCCTCTATTGTTCTTCAGCTTCATCCAAATTTATAAAAACGAATTTTGAGAATTCTTCAAAAAAATTATATCAATTATATTATATCAATTTCAGAATGGCCAAAATATAAAAGTAATCATAATAATATTTTCAAATACAAAACGGATCTTCAATAGAATCCAAAAATCACTTTCTAAAAAATATCGACAAATAATTTTAACCGAATTTGACACGCTTCAGGGCCAGAGTGTCGGAGGAGTAAAAACTTTCAGCAAGTGTTCGCATAGGTCAAAATAGTCAAAATGCAGGGGTAATCATAAATAAGGCACCAAAAACAATTCAAATAGATTACAACAAAAAAATTTTTTTTTTCGACAAAGTTTGATAAGTTTTAGGGACCGTGTCAGGAGAACGAGAATTCTCAACAAACGGTCATATGGAGCAAGTTATTCCCTCGATGATCACTAAATATTTCAAAACACGAAAAGATGATAAGTAATAATAAGCACGTCTGCACTGGACACTCGTAATCTAAATCTCCCAACTCAAAAAAAACAAAAATTTAGAAAAATGGAATAACCGGTTTTCTTGGTGATCACAAAAAAACATTTTTAGCCCAATTTAGCCCGACTTCGATTTCTGTAAAGCTAGAAACAGCTAATTTTACACCTTTTTATAATTTTCCAGCTTAATGAAAGAAAATTTTTTATGAAAATTGTTTACTTTATTTCAGCCTGATTTTAAGCAAACTCGATATTTTTGGCTCATTTTCAACTACGCATGAACCTCTTATTTTATAAGAGATTTAGAAAGTGCAGACTTGCAACTTTTTTCAAAGAAAACACAATTTTTTCCCCAAAAATCTATTTTTATATGTTTTTATACCTTTTTAAACCAATAGATTCCAATAATTCATATCAACGTGCTTAAGGCTCCAAAAAAAGCTTACTCCTAGCCGGAAGGCTCATGAAAACGGCTTTATCCAATCCGTGATAGCTTCTTGATTTATTCCGTAATAAAAACATATCGGTGCACATTTCGTCCGCACCATATTTTATAAAATATTTTGAGATTTTTTTTTGGAAAAATGGCATTTTGAGTCGAGAAAAGTACTAGTTGTTATAAGAAACAAATGTGTTTAATGGAAAGAAGTGTACTGTAAACATAAACAGGAATGACACTGTAAATAATGAGAGTCATGAATCTAATTCAAATGCGAATCCTACTACGTACGCGTCTTCTTCTGCTTGTTCTGTGAATGAATTACTCAAAAAAACCCAAACAGAAAATAATCTATCTACATCTGTGTCTGCACCTAAACTTGAAGATATTCCAACACCTACTACTATTTTAATCAATATAGTGAATTATCAGGATATCGGATAATGGATATGCCCATTCTATCAGATATTTTTGGTTCGTTTTTGTGTCCAGAGTGTCAACATTGTACGCTGTCCTTCAGCAAACGATACAATATAAAACAAGGACTATCATCTTTCCAATATTTAAAATGATTTAAGTGTTATTACACAAACCAGTTCCTTATATCAAAACCATGTGGCAGCGGGTGTGATGCTAATAACAAATCAGTGTACATCATGCGTTAATTGGGGCACGGCTACCCTTGAATTACCAAATTCACAACAATGATAAATTTACCAAAACTAATGAGGAGGAAAACTTTTTCAAAGTTATCAAAAAAGATTGGATTCATCACAAAGAGTGTTGCGGAGAAAACCATTTTAGATGCAGCAAACGAACTTCGAAAAGATGTAAAATCATCTGATGATGTTATTGATGTTAGTGTTTCCTGTTACAGTATTTGGCAGCGGAGAGGATTATCTTCGTTGAAAGGAGTGTTTGCGGCTATATCAATCAATAGCGGTAAAGTATTAGATGTTAAGGCAATGTCCTAATTTTGTAAAGGTTGCAGTCTATAAAAAGACCTCAACAAAATAACCAAACAGCAAAGTGCGAAGCGAATATTTCAACGACCGAAGATAATTCAAATCTTTAGGAGACGGTGAATGTAAGAGATTTGTTTATGTTAAAAATATTTCACTAAAAATTGCTTGTAAAATTAAAATAGTATTTTGAAGATTTGCAAGGACAGTGAACCAAAAAATAAAAAACTTCAATGCCACAATTTCGGACTGTGCTCCGAAAATAACATTTGATCTGGCTAAACCAACTAGAATTTGGTTTTTATGACGCTGTGGCAAACTTTAATGTTGGTAAAAAGACTTCAATTAACATATAAAAAGCATGAACCGCTGAACTAAGAGTATATATGTTGAGTAGAGCAACCGAAATAAATAAAAAGCGAATACAAAATGCTGAGAGGCGGATGGGAGAAAGTAAGACGTCGGATTTCTACGTGCAAGAAAATTGAAGAAAAAGATGAAAAAATTACATTAAAAAAAGGTGATATGTATGTAGCTGGTGGATTTTAATTGAATTTATTAGAAATCAACAAATTATGGTAGTTTATTTGCTTTTATGACTGATTTATGGCTGATTTTTTATTGAAATATTAAATTTAAGAAAATTGCTTATTTGTGCAAGCTGGCCAAGATATCTAGTAGTAGTAGTAGTGATTGGTATATTTTCTGCATCAAAAGAAATCTTACAATACACAAAAAATAAAAAGTTTATTAAAGTGTGGTAACTAAATTAGAAATAATGAATAAAATGACCAAAATATAGGAGTTCCTTTAAAATTGTTCATAAATAATGTAAGTTTCAATCAAAACACGGGAAACTCGTAGAAAACCATTGTTAAGTCTTATCATCAAGAACTGGTTTTCGGCCTATGACTGTGTTTGAAATTGTGAGCAGTTTTTTACTGTGATATTCTTATGATACGCAACGAGCAGTTTTAAACGAATATTTTTACATTATAAGAGGAAGAGATATACATTCATAACATTTTCTTAAAAAGAGAGAGATTTTCAATTTCAGAAAGTTTTGAATTTATAACAAAAATTTTGTTCCACAATGAGGGCCACGGGATGATATAAATAATCTTTCAAACTTTGTTCTGACTTGTGGTTCTACTAAGAAGTGCCGCCTGAGAGTATATTTGTTTATTGGTTTTAATGTAAATATATTACAAAAAATCTTTGGTGAAATGTTTTGTTTAAATCTGAGAATGTAGGTGAGAATTTGAGAAGCATTTAACTTATGAGCATTCAATATTTTGATTGCATCAAAAAAGGGTTTGGAACGAGTGAAACGGTTTTGAAAAAAGGGTTTGGAACGAGTGAAACGGTTTTGAAAAAAGGGTTTGGAACGAGTGAAACAGTTTTGAAAAAAGGGTTTGGAATGAGTGAAACGGTTTTGAAAATTAATTTAACGAACGGCGTGTTCTTTTACGACTATAAGATTTTCCAATTTTGACTTACGTGTACTAGCCCAAGCTATGTTTCCATAACTGATGTAGTTATGAACAAAGGCAGAATAAAACTGTTTGAGTTGGAATTTTTTTAACATTGGACTTGCTTTATAAAGTAGACCGATGCTCTTCCAAATTGTAGAGGACACTTTAGCAATTTGCGCTTTCCAATTTAGATTTTAATTCATTAAGATGCCAAGAAACTTGTTGCATAATCCCTTTTAAAGGTTATATTATAAGTTTGCAATAATGGTAAAACTTTTGGAATTAGCAATTTCTTACTTTTCTGATGAAAGACATTAAATTTAGTTTTATTTACATTTAAGGACAATTTGTTTGCTTTAAACCAGGTAGAAACTATTATTAATTCACCATTCAATCTTGAAAATAATTTATTGATGTTTTTGCCAGAAAGAAAGTTTGTACCAACTGCAAACATTACTGTTGATAATTCGGGTGAAGATCATTTTATTAATATTATTTTATTAGATTATCTCATGAGCATCTAAATATTTTTTAATGAAATTTTCAGGGTAAATTTAATCCATGATATACTGTAAAATAAATGAGACGGAATTTTTTTATATTTTCTTTTTATTTCGGCTATGGCCGAAAAACTGGTTTTTAAACCCTGAACTTTAAGCCGCAACATATGCCAACCTAAGAAAACTCTGTTTCATTAATTTTACGGTTTTTTTCTGTATATACATCATGTAAAAAATTTGGAACTCTGGGGCTAGCTGGGCAATCGAGAATTTTTTGTTTTTTTTTTATTTTTTTAATTTTTTTTAAATATTATACTTTATTAATATTTTAAAATAAATTATAAAATATTAAAATGTAATATTTTATAAAATATTATTATTATATTTTTACATTTATAAATATAAATACAATAACCTACCAACAAATTATTGGGTATTACTAAGTTTAAGAAAAATGGGATGTGGCGCCTTAATTTATCACATTTTAGCCCAATTTCAAGCGGATTGAAAAATTTTTTTGATTGCTTTATTTATTCATTTCTTTTTTTTTTTTTTTGCTTTGAGAGAATTTATTGAATAAAACCTGAAACAGAACACTTAGGTCAAACGGAAATTCTAAACATATTCTATTTTAAAGTTAACCTCAAGGATAAGTACTACCATCTTTTTAAATAAAAGATCACTTAAATGATATATTTTATGATTTTAAATGAAAAACATTCAAAATTTTGATTGATTATTTCTTCTGACTTTCTCTACATATCAAAATAACAAGTTTGCATCAATTTATGACATTTTCATCATTCATTTAATAAAATTTAAAAATTAAGTCACTTCCCTTAAAGCTCCTCTTAAATACTTAGACTTTATCTTAAAAATTGTTATACCATTTGCAGGAGAATAGCGATTTACACTAAAGAAAACTTTTAAATCTGCATGATATTAAAGATCAGAGGTCCTTTACATTTTGATTGCCTTAATACATAAATATAGAAGGCATAAAAATTTAGTATAAATAAATGGATACAAAAAGCCAGAATTTGAACAGATTTTTTTGGGGAAACTTGTAAAGAAAAAAACGAGATTACAAGAACACCATAACCTGAATTGAAAGTTTGTAGATCAGAAATTGAAACAATATTCCATTAAAAAATACGAATCAACCAATTCGAATCACTGAACATTTCGTCTTTATATATTTGTTAGATAAGATATGAAAGATGAAATTTGTTAAATCACTAACGCTTGCGACTTGGGAGTTTCAAGATATTAACACTTTCCAAGGTGTTTTACGCCCTTGGAAGAAGATTTATATCGTTGTTGATGATGCATAAAATAGGTTGGTAAATTTCAAACAGAAACATGAGAAATTACCTCATTCTTTAACAATTTCTAATTTTGGATCAATTTGTATAATTAGCCTTAAATTTATTTTATACTTATACCCTATCTTAACATATTTTTAAAGAAGTCTAAGCCTCTATGTGGAATAAGAAAATATTTTATTACAGTTGATTTTTCCGGGGGTATCTGCAATTTTTGAGAGAAACTTCGCTAAGATTTTGAGAAAAAATTTTTTTAACTTCCAGTTTTCTTCGCAAAAGCATCACTGCTCTCTGATAAAAACCCTTCACAGAACTGTAATAGTTTCATAAAAATATTTTACAGTTTCCTAGTTATTATTAGATTTTTAAAGAAAGCATTGGCAAAACAATCTAATTCGTCAAGTTAAAAATAAGATATACAAAATATATATCTTTTTTTAACTTATGTGTTTTTCATATATTAAAGACGTTTTTTGTATATATTATACATTAAATTATCATATATCAAATATGTTTTCGTTAAAAAGTTTTACTGGAAAAATCATGGTTATGAAAGTTTTTATATTTAAGAATTATTAAACCAAGTGGTTTTCAGAAACCAAGTGATAGGTTATTAGAAAATCTCCAGGACTTGAAGAGAAACAACTACTTTAACAATGAATTTAGCAATTTTGTGAGTAATGTAATGCAATAGCTCATAATAGCTTTTTTCAAGCTCCCTTTCTCGCTTAAATGAACGGCCTGAGGTGAAAATTCTATCCAGAAAATTCTTAACTGGTTCAATTTTTGAATTTATCTTGAGCTTTAAAATCATTCAATGTTTGAAAATGCGCCAATAAATTTTTTCACCATTCTCAGAAAATATTCGCGATTTGTCGAATTGGGCAGTATAACTACAAAATTGAACATGAATGGTAGAATTTTATATTTTTTGGTCAGATTTTCTAATTTGATATAGGTGACATCAGTTAGCTAATGAACCTTCATTTCCAATTATTTTTGCATTATTTTTATATGAAAAACTGATTAGCCATTACATAAAGTTATAATATAGACATAAAACAGACAAACTAATTTTATGCTTGTCACGAGCATTTATAAATAGGCTTTAACCCGCTATTAAAAGTCTTCGCAGTGAGTTTCAGAACAAATAACCTCCATGTAAAATGATTATGTTAGCCATAATTAAAGAGTCTCTTACTGGAAGCCGGAAGTTTTTCAAAGAAGTTTAGATATCAAGGTCTTAATATTAAATGTATCCAGAAGTTATGCTGATGTAGTAACATGGAAATTGGGGTCAAAATGATCCTTTAATATTTTAATATTTGATAATGCCAGTCACTTTTCTGCTATGCAAATGATTTTAGGAGCCTTTCTTCGAAAATATACTAAAACACTGATTAACATTTTATAAAAAATAATAAGCTAGAAAAATATACATTTTTCTAACATATTATTTTGTATAAAAAATATAATTCCCAGGACTTTAAGTGCTTTAATGTGCTCGTCCCATAAGAATTTTTACAAAAATGTCGGTTCAGAAAAAACTAATGTAAAGTTTTAGAATTAACAATGCAAAATCTTGTTACCAAATCCATCCATTGCTTTTAATTGGCAATCAATTATATCGATCGACCAACCAATACTTTAATTTGGTAAAAAATTATTTGGTTCTGCGCTTTCTTTATTGGGGAGCTCATTTGACAACAATACGAAAAATTCTTTATAATCAGGAAGGTTTTTTTTTGCTGACTCCGCAGATTTTTGAGCCAAAATTCGTGCCAAAATTCGGGCCAAAATTCGTGCTAATTTGGGCCAAAATTTGCGCCTATTTCTTCGTAATTTGTCTCGCTTTCGCATTTCTTTAATAATAATGTTTGAAAAGTAATTCAATCGAGACAATAAAACATCCTCAATTTTGGTTTCTCTATTGTGAGTGATAATATTTTGCGTCTGTTTTGGTGCTTTGTACGTAGACAATACCTATTGAAGAGTGTTTTATAATGGGTGCTCGATATTAAAACAAGTTTTAATTCATTTCAAAGAAATAGTGTTATAAAGTAATCGAAAAAAGAGCAACCAACAATAATTTTTTATTTAATATAAAAAAATGGTAAGGTTTTTAATATCTTCGCACTATAATAAAGCATAGAAGTATTGCTAACTATAATTAGTATAAATTTTTATTTATAAAAAAGGTAAGCTTGGCTATAAAAAGTGGATCTAAAACTCCTATTAGTAAAAATAAAAATAATCTATCGAGATAAACTCTAAAGGAATGTTATTTTCTACTATATATATCATACTATACTATTTAAACCATTGATTATTAAGTTATTAAATTATTAAGGTTTTTATTTATTTGCTCTTTTTGCCATTATTATAATGAGAAATCATTGAGGAATATTATTTTTTTTAACTTTGTTAGCTATATTAGTTAACACCTTGGCATTATAAAGTAAAAATGTAGCTATGCTTGAAATGTATAGCTAGTTAATACTAGCTGTTTGTTTGTTTTCTTTTGTTTTTTACATTTCATATGGTCATCAGACTTCTATGAAATTTAAGAGGAAGATAACTAACCTACACTGCTTTATACCCTGGTAGCAATAAACAAAATGTACCTTTGCACTTTCACCTTAACGTTACTTCATGAGAAAAAAATTGCAGCAGCTAAAAGCCCTAGTTATATATTCCAGAGGGGCCAAAAGTTAGCTGGCTTTTTAACTACATATGATAAATAGATGGTGGACAATATCTAATTCCAAAAAACGTGTTTCGCCTAATAATCAAGGAAATGCTGTTGTTGCTTTTACGACAGCAAATTGATTGCGAATCTTACTTTGAACATAATATTTTCCAATTTAGCAATTTTTAATTTTGGCTTAACAACAAGCTTGTCATGATTTCGCAACCCTTTACATATTGATTTGAATGACACATTGGCTAAATTTTAGAAACTTTTAAAAACATCATATAAACAATACGAAAAAAACCAAGAATATTTTTTACTTTATAGCAAAATAAGTTGTTTCACAATTTTCTCTTGTTTTACAGCTTCAGTATGGTTTTGGCTTAAATTATCTGAAACATGATCTATTTTCTCCATTTAAACGAGACGGAAAATGTTGTCGACAAAGTTGAACTTCATTAAAAATATTACAAAACACCTTGCGCATTCGTAAAAACGGGCAGGTTTAATTCCAGTGCACAAACTTTGGTTGCAGGAAGTTTGTTGTGATTGAGGTTATTATAAGGATATAAAAAAAAAAAAAAAAAAAAATACATGACAGTAACTTTTAAGACAAAATAAATTTTATATTATTCTTTAATCTAGAAATAAAAGTTGATGTAAGAAAATCTAAGAAATATTGAACCTTCGTGATTCGTGATCATTTTAACTTTTAGTGCAGAGCAAATATGAATTTTAGCTTTAGAAAATGTAACTTAACAACTAATCTAGAAGAAATAATTTTTATTATATAAATATATA
>JAUZNK010095877.1:0-12202 GCA_035046665.1 Euphysa ruthae
TATATATATTTTCATAGAATTAACATAATGGGGTGTATGCGTACCAAATATTGCATTTTAAAATCGCTAGATTTCGAGGAGGCGATGAATTTGCCATATTACGAACAATGATGGGGTTTATTGCTACTAAACAACGCATTTACTCTCCCAAACCTAACTTTAGAGAGATGAATAGATCATGGTGGCGGCGAAACTGCGAAATAAATTAGCTAGTAGGTTGTAATAACTTAAAATTATATATATTGATATAAAAACATATCTTAAAAAACAATTTTTTTGAGTATTCATACATTCGTGGTAGTGGTATGTGAAAATTAGGAATGTTGAGTAATTTCTTAAAAAGTAAAAAAATATATAAATTTAGTCCATTGAAATCATTTTTTTCGTAATTCAATGTTTGCTTTCGTCATTGCCATTTCTATAAACTCTTCCGAATAATCTCTTGGTAGATCTTTCTTAGCAATATCAGACTGAGACTGGATAATATCATCAACAGAAATCTCTTGCAGATAGTTCTGGTAATCATACAAATGATGTAGGAAATACATCATATCTGGCCTACCAGATGGTCCTCCATTAATACTTTTCGATATTATATGCTGATTCTACTCATTAATGATAATTTTAAGCTCTTCTCGTATCAAATACATAAAACAATATCTCACACATTCTAGGACAACAGAGTCCGAAGAAAGTAATAAATCTATCAAATTTATCATTTCTTTAAGAAATATTTGCCACCACCCTATTCTATCTTGTCTCAGTTTGGACCAAAGGGTACAATTCGTTGATTGATTGGCAAGCTAACAATGGAAAACGATCCTAATTAGCGAGCATCGCCACTAACATCGCGGAAATGTATGTGGATAGGTTCTATAAGTGTATGCTCTGTACCATCACCAGCTTTTAATTTGGCAGGTACGTCGCACAGCTGCTTCACTACACTTCGAGTTAATACTTTGCAAAAATTTCGAGTTTCTTGTTCGATGAGGACAGTTCAAGCCAGATTAATCTTCTAGAAAACCCACTGATGGTAAACCCTTTAGTTTATCATGCACATCGAGTTATCATAAGTGATTTGGACCAGCAATGGATCAAGTAGCAACAAGGAATTTCTAAAATCATGCCAACATGCCTTCCCTGTGTAAATAACTCCTCATTCTACGATGTTCGATATTTGAGCGGCTTTCACCCATCACCCATCTCCTTTTTAAATTTTGAGAAATTTTTCTTCTTTCTGCAAGTGGTCTTCTAAACAGTCAGATTGCTTTTAGATGCCGCTTAACAATTGTGAAACTTATGCTGTAATGCTGATGTATACGTAAGAGCTCTTTGATTTCTAAATAGATAAATCCACGTTCAAAGTATGATTTTAGAAGTCCATCCAAGTTTCCATCACTATTAAGAGATATACATGGCAATGTTGGTAAATGATACGCCACAATAATTTTGTCTTTCCATTTGATGGTAAATAAGTATTTTAAGTGCAAAAACGTAAAAAAACAAGTAAGAGGTAAAGATACCGAAAAGTGTTTGGAAATAAGTGAGAAGCATGGCACCTTAGAGCCATCGTACTATTGACTAAATTTAATATATAATATTAGAATGTTACCGAATTCGGTACAATATAAAGATGTAAATTTTGTTTCTATTCGCTATGTTGCATGGAAATTGTGTCATACCCAATATAATTTTTATTTATTAGTAACATACTTAAAAAATTTTCTTGGAGTAATAATTTAATTCCCGTACTAAAATATCTGTTTTTCTGAATTAGGCGCAGTCAAACCAAAACTAATATATTTAGGGAAACTTTTTTTCTAAATACAAAGCTCCTTAAGGATTGTTTATCACAACGTTTTTTATAAGAGGTGTAACGAGGGTATGTATACAATGGAATAGGCACAATATTTCATAACCACACCGTTTTGAAGTTAGAAAGAAAATTAAATTGGATTTCAAGCCCATTATTGCAATTTCCATGATGACAAAAAAAAAAAAAAGATTTATATTTAACAGACAATATTTAATAGTTTGTTATATATGGCAACTGAAATAATGGATATTGAGTCGAAGGAAGTTGCGGCCCTTATTGCAGGGTATATTTAACTCAGCGAGAAAGTGAACTGTGTTATAAAAGAAAAGTTAAGAGCAAAAGGAAATCTTTTCAAGTGATCTCTTGTTGCAAAACAACTTTTAAACTCTTTCTGCTTTAAAAGTTATTAATCCTGCAATTGACAACTAATTAAAAAAGCCTAAGTGTTTTTTTTTTTTTTTTTTTTTTGCTGCTCCACTATATCTCTTTCTTTCCAACCTACGAAGAGGTCAAATTATGTCGATTTTAACGGTTGGTAATATTTATTATTAATCCAACAAACAGAAAACAACCAGGAAATATATAAATAAAAGTGTATGACTCATAAACGCCCAACGAAAGAGAAAAAAATAAAAAAGAAATTTGTTTGAAACTATAATTCCAAAGCTAAAATTTCTTGCATTTGACAAATTTTATCTAGATTAAAGGATTTTTAAAAAAATATAATAACTTTTTTTTCTCGAAAAATCGTTTCTCAACTTGTGAAATATATAACAGCATGAATGATCTCATTAAATAAAATATTCTAAAAATCTCGACTTTTCATTTCTCTTTCAGACAGTGTGAGATAATAATAACATAATCTTTTTTTTTAAAATGAAATCATTGGGAAGAGGAGTTCAATAACAAACTTTTGTATTTATAATTTTCCTTCGTTTAATTATTGAAAAACAAAAAAAAAAAAAAAAAGTTCAAACTCGAATTTCGAAATTCGAGTTAAGTCAGCTAACAATACGCACTTTAATTTTATTGTAAAACTCTCATTGTTAACGTTATCCGTAGGACTTTTATTGTACTGCGCGTCTAAACGCAAAAAGAAAAAAAAAACAAAAAACGTTTGACTCGTCAGGTTGCTGTTGTAGATAACAGAAAGGTTCCGATCTCTTATCTCTTTATTATATACCGAGGAAATAAAATATTTTTATAGAAGTACGCCAAACTGTTTTATATTGTCTTAGAACACATGCCGAAATCTTCAATATTTATTGTATATATATATATATATATATAAAGTCTCTCCGAATACTTTCACAATTTTCGAAAGTTACTTAAAAAGTAAAGAAAATTAAATATAAAACCGTCAAGGAAAAATGAAAAGGGGATTCCAGGGAAAGATATACTTGGTTCTATTACTTATGTTATTTGCAAAAGGTAAGAGATCAACTCCTAACACTTTCCACCGTTTAACTTCGTTGTTCACTACATAACATTTAAACAGTAATTATTCTCTGATTAGACCAGTATTAAATTCTTCTCATTGTTTTGCTAAAGTAAATCAGTCATTATTTTGGGGGTAACAGATTTATTATTTAAAATTTTATACTTTACTAACTTACCTAAGAACAATGATCAATCTTCAGCTATATTTTTGTTCCGCCTAGTTAACGCTTATTTTTATATGCTATTTAATCCAATAATCTTTGGTTACTAAAGCCGATTTGATTAAATTTGATCCCTTTATTATTCCAATATGTTCATATTTCGCTATATTATTCGTATTAACTAAATCTGTTTTAAAAAAAAAGAAAGTAAAAAAAAAAAAAAAATTCCGTAATACTTGAGTTTTTACTGTGTAAAAATTCTAGGCAACAAAAAACATTAATTTCAATTCTATTACTTTTTAACACATTTACATAGCTTGGTAATTAAAAGAGTTTAAAATTCAAAAGATTTAAATATTTGTCTAATTCATAGCTTATAAGCAAAAAATACCTAAAAGTGAACAAAAATAGAAACTTTCAAATCAAACTTGAAGGAATTGTCGTAAAAGATTATAGAACTCTCATTTAAAAAGAACCTGCAATCATGTTCTTAAAAAAAATAAGAAAAAAAAAGAATGTTTGACTTTATTTCAAAAGATTCACACACGCAAAAAATAATAACAGCAGATTTTTTGGATATTCTGAGTTTGGTAGTTTAGGGCAACGAAACTGGGCTTGGTAAACTTCTGAGCATCAAAAATATCTGAAATGCTCTGAAATTGTTAAAAACTATGTTTAAAAAACTAAAAAAAATTTTGGATAGCCAAACTTTTCATTATGTAGATATAGGGAAGATGTAGGTATGAGAAGGGTTGTAGAATTTAAAAATAGATATATAGCAGTAGATCTAAGCACTGCTTTCATTGAGGTATTCTTTGATGGTGCTGTTTCATACAGCGCGGCTGAAGTTTTGACCCAAATTGAAGATTTTATTTTATAAAGAAACCAAATATATTTTCGCTAATCAAAGAAAATTAAACGTTAGAAAAACTGCAAATTCAAAATATATTTTAAAATAGAAAAAACAATGTTTAAATGGAACCGTTTTCTTTACTTTAAAAACTTAATGGTTACCAACAAAGATGTTAATCACTTTAATTATAGACTAGGCCAATCAGATTCTAAAAGAATGGAATTTAACAGACTATCTTGGTTTGTTGAAAAAATTAAGTTGCGATTAGCGTCTACGATACCACTATCAAATCAAAGAAACTGTTCAACGTTTAGTGTTTGCCGGTAATATTCTGGTAAAACAGGAACTTTCGCTCGATCGATTGTGTTCAAAAGTCGATTTTCGTCTCCCTGCCTTTGTGAATGAATGGTTCTTCGCAAATTTTCAATACGAGGCAAAACTGTAGTAGTTTTTTCAGACGCATTTGCCAAAGTTTCAGCCGGTGTTTGCTGTTTGTTGTCCCGTGTTAGTTCAGAACGATCCATTATTCGACTTTTCAATCGAACCACTTTACAATTTTTAATGAAAGGCTGGTTTGTATGTTCATTGATAATTTCGTCTAGCAGGATCACTTTTATTTTCGCTTTACATTCTCTCTTTCGACGTAGTACGCATGCAAAAGATCAAATGTCGTTTGCAGGTTCTTTTTGAAATACATAAACATATCTTTCATGGATTATTTTGTGTTGTTTTTTTTCTGTGATGTGACAAAATCCATTTTAAAATCTTTAAATTTTTGGTATAGTGTTTAGATTTTAATGTTTCATCTTATAACTAAGTAACGCGCATAATTTAAGTGCTGAACTGGTTTTTATTATGAGCGGTAGGAATGAATAACAAACAAACTTTGAAATTTTAACGGTCTTCGATAATAGCTCGAAAAAAACATCGTTGACATCGTTGATAAACCAGTCAACTATCAAGTGTCTTAGCGTGTTTTCTTTGCCTTGTCGTTGTTGTCGCATTCTTATATATGATTTCTTTAAAGAAAAAAACACAGACAGTCCGAAATGTCTGTCTGAATTTTATTTTTAAATCTTTAATAGATTATCAAAGAATTATTGAATGTAGTGAGTCTGGGAGGATTTTTCCATAGGTTTGTTTTATCGGAGGTGATATTTTCCAGTGGAATCTTTCTTGGGGGATTTTTTCCTAGAACCCGTTTAAGTATAAAACCGCAGCAGAAAAGCAAGTACAATTATCTCAACTATGTTATGGGATGAAGGAAAATTTGATTTACTTATTTACTATGCTAAACCTTGCAAGGGATTAACCCCTGTCTTAATGACATGTCAAAGAATTAATTTATCAATCGTGGTTTTCGTTCTAACCAAATCAATGTAAATGTTTAAAAGGCCATTTAATGGTTTAATTTAATTCCGATCTAATTTTTTTTTTAAATGATTTTTTGTTATGAAAATTATTGGGGGTTTCAACCTTTCGTTTGCCTGATGAAGTTACTTCAGATAACGAAACTTTTTTCACTACTTATATATATATATATATATCGGTATGTTGATGAATAAACAATCACTAAATTTTGGTACATGTATACCGTAAACCTTCCCAGATAAGCCCTGAGCTTATCTAATTACAAAGACCTAAATTGGGTGGGCCTATCTACAAGTGGGCTTATCTAAGGGTGGGCTTATCTTCGGGTAAAAAAAGTCCAAGAAGATCAAAGGTATTGAACTAGTGAAAATTGCTCTTTTCTCAGAAACAAGTTAAACTTAAATTTCTTCTGAGTTACCAAAAGCTAACGAATGTGTCAGAACCTCTAGTCAAGATTGTATTTCCAATGATGAGCAACTGGAAGATTTTATTACTGACTGTAACATTTGACGGAGGGAAGCGCCGAGAACCAAGAGCGCCAAGGCACTTGGATTCTTCATTTGTTTGTTTATTTGTTTGTTTGTTTGTTTATTTATTCATTTATTTATTCATTATTTATTTACGCTAAAGTAAGTAAGTAAGTATTTATTCTGTCACAAACAAATATACATTAGCTATGAAAATCACAAGACAACAGAAAAAAAAAAATATATAATAATAAAAGAACACTAACATAAAAACAAAATGGTGGCAAATATAGGCACAAAAATTGTCTGTCACAACAATATTTCCATTGTGGTCCCGTTATACATCACACACAAAAACAGATTAAGGCGAAACATAGTTAAAAAAAGAAAAAAAAAATTTTTAGAATTATTTTCTATATTTATTAGGTCTACGAACTATATCCATAGAGATAAAATGCGATAATAAAATATATAAGATTGAAAGTTAAACAAGAAAAAACTAATGTTTCAGGCAAAACCTAGCTTTCTTTTTCCTATTTTCGAGAATTGGGCTCATGTAGGAGCGGGCTTATGTGTGAAGGTTTACGGTATATTGTTTGGACCATGATATTTGGTTGTTTAATGCATCATCCTTTAGAATTTAGGTGATGCTCACTTATTTCTTATTTATATGATGAGTTTAATTAAAACATGATAAACAATTTAAAAAAAAGAAAAAAAAAGTCGTTTTAGACAGTAAGAGTAATGATGAAATTCGACTTATCTTTGATTCACGAATAAAGTTTATATGAGCATTGGAGACCGTAACCATTGTTACTTTAGTTTGTCTTATAACGTCATTGCACAAGTTGACTTTACTTAATAAATGATATTTGCTGAGTGACAGTCATTTTCACTATTAAGCCTCTAGATGAAAAAAAAAAACCTGTGCCCAACTATAACTTGAGAGATCAAATTTTCATCTCATGTGATGGCATTTATTAATCTTTTTTGTATTTTTTTTGGGTTGGAATTGTGGTAATTTTGCACAAGTTAGCTTACGAAGTAAATTTTTAGGCTCTCTTTGTGCGTCAATATTTTTCGAATTCTTTAAAAAAAATTTCTTATCAGATTTTTTGTAAAATGTAATATGTAAAATGTAAAAGATAACATATAAATCATGTTTTGTTTATAATAACTGAAGGCGTGAACACATTATTCTGAGTTTTTTCTCAATGGTTTTACAAATCAGCTCCAAACATAATCATGTTTATGAAAAAAGGCTGGTGGTTTCAACAGAAATTAGAATTCAAAGTCAAAAATATTGGCTTTCTTTATATTTGAATATAAATAACGATATCCAAAGTGACAATTGATATAATTTCGCTAGTCTTAGTAGTTTATTCTCATTATAAGAGAGATTAAAATTATAACTGCTCCATTATTATTATTATCTATTACGAATCCTTAAAGAAATTAATCAAACATGGTATTTTTGCATCTTTGTTGCTTTATTTCCTTGCTGGTGATAAAAAACGGTTTGTTAATTTTATTTTTTCTTGCTAGTGATAAAATTTGTTATGTACATTTTATATTTCTAATTATTGTTCGACCTTTAAGGATATGTTGCGAGTATTTTTTCTGAATTGTAGTTATTTTTCCAATAATTTCGAAAAATTGAGAAAGTGTTGTACATTTAAAATTCCAGGCCGTACTTGATGTTCTCAAATTTTCCATGAGTCCTTGAAATTTTCAAACCTCACATCCCTACATTTAATAACTTTTCCCCAAATTTTTTACGTCCCAAGATTTTTTATCTTTGTTCTATACAAGCCAAGAATTTCCGAAGTCACGAAATATCAACATTTTCAATTCCAAAAATCTCACTTGGTCATAACATATTTGAAAAAAAACCGCGAGTTTTTTTGACATAATCTGAAATCAGTTAATGTCTGATTCAACTTATCTTTTATTTTCCGAAGATTACAAATTCTATTGAATACTGGATCCAAAAATGAGACTTTCAAACGCTTTTAGGTTTAAAGTATAGTTTCTCTATTTCGTGAAGCTATAAATATCAACAAATGAAGGCTGCGTTATAGATTTTAAAATTTCGGTGCAAATTTTAGCACAAAAGTGACACAATTTTTCCTAAAAAATTCAGTCTGTTTATTAAATAAATTCGTAATAGCCATGACTGAAAGGTTTTTTAAAGATTTTTCAACCTGAAAGCTCATTAACCATATAAAACCGGGCTTTTTTGGTTTCTGCTGATTCGGAGCGGGGACACAAAGTACCCACGGTAAATTATTCCGGATTTACTCCTAGACTATTACGAGTTTTGCTGCAGAACTTGACTACTACAAAACATTTGCAAAGCCACCATAATCCTACAAAAAGATATCGCTATATGATATATACAAAAGGACTGGACACTGGCTTTAGCAATGTCTGCAACTTTTCTAATTTTTACACTCGACTTTCATTTTTTTGTTGAGAATGTTATATTTAAAGTGGGGAACCAACAATTTTCCGAGACAATATTTCCATGTGGGCCCACTTGGCGGGTCTTTGAGTATTTAGAACGCTCATTTGTTTCTACGAAATTTGCTCAACCAAAAACCCGACCAATTTGAGCTAGCATTGCATTACGCAATGAGTTTTGCTCAGAAACTCAGACATAACATGGAATTAAATTTCAGCCAGAGGTAGGTGTGTAACTCGCAACCTTTCTCTCCGGAGTCAAACGTCCTACCACTGTGCCATCTCCGATTCAAATTTTATTTGTCTGGAAATGAATTAGTAGAGTAATTACTTGGTCTTTTTATTGTAATTACATGTAAACCTATTGTTATTTGGTATGTTGTGAGAAAATTATTGCTTCATGAAAAATTTGATATTGCAGGATTTGATTTTTTTTTGTGTCTCAAAAATTTGTTCTATAAAATTGATATTTCGGTCTGTAGAATATATATTCTGCTCTTTAAATTAAAAAATCTGGTCGGTATGTTGAGATTTGCTTTACACCTAGCTGAAAAAAATTGATTTTTATTTCCTTTTAAAGCAGCTCATCAAAGTAGCTTGTTTTAGAAACCAACGAGTTGCTTCTTCTCAAAAACTTCGAAAGTAATAATCTCTGAATCGCTGTTAAGAACTCTTGATAAGATTTTTTTTTTGTAAAGTTTCAATGAAAAAAAAAAATAATGTTTATGAATAATAGCTCATGGCAACCATATTTTAGAGACATAGAATCTTAGTATCTTTATCTATTCTTAAATACTTAAGAATTTGTTTGTGGTTTTTGATTTAATTTTGAATTTTTTTTATTGTTTCTGTTGATTTCCGGAAAATTGGCCCCGGGTAAATTAGCGACTGGAAAATTGCCCTTAAATTTTAAATTGCCCTTTTCTCACCTTCCGATAACAGCCACCTCAAAAATTGCTTCCCAAAAAATTACCACCGGAAAATTATCTCCTGGAATATTACAACCTTACCAACACCCCATTTTCAAAAAATGTGAAAATTACTGTGCAAAGTGTGGAAGCACCGTAGGGAAGTGTAATTGTAATTGCTTTCTAACAAACTTTGCAAGACTGTGATACTTTTTAAAAATATGTAATACATTATCGTAATAAACTTTTTATTCCCAATGCAATGCCAACTAACAATCATGTTTCTTCGTTAAAGTGCCATTTTTATAGACGGTGCACGTGTACCAGGCCTTTCAGATACACCGCCCCTTCAAAATCTTATTTATATAATTGGGAAATCGGTAAAATGAAAAGTTTCTGAGTAATTACAATTCCAAATATAATTAAATGATTAAATCACCTAGATAATTCCTCCTAATAAACGTGGAGGTATTGTTCTTTTTTGGGTATAATTTCCTTGGAGGCAATTTTGCAGGGCGCAGTTTACCAGGTGTCAACTTCCGAGGACAATTTTTTTCTTGGTTCAACTTTCAAGGAGGCAATTTTACGGGGTCACTTTTCTCCGGAGGTAATTTTCCGGATGCCTTTTTTTTTGGAATTCGAAGATCTGGCAAAATTTATTTTAATAAGAAAAATAAGATATATAAATAAATAATTTATGATTATTTGTAATTTTTTAAATATTGATCTGTTGACCACATTTTATGAATGTAGATAGAAATTTCACAAAATATTCGGTTTATACGGGGTCTGAGTTTCATTTCGTCTCAATTACTTTATTATACCGACGTTACAAGATATGATTATAAAACAATTGATAATTTGAAATTATTTTTAGTAAGCGGAGAATGCAAAGACAAGCAAAAGACCAATATTTGCGACAATTACAGGAATTCAGGCTATTGTGATGTGAGTGGCTATAATAGCTACATGATTGATAATTGCAAAAAAACTTGTGGGATGTGCAGTAAGTTTAACATAAATCATAAATCTTGTCAACATTTATTCAAACTCTATGTTCTCCCTAATTATTTGTTTAAATTCTTAATTGATCAAAATTAACGAAAAAGAAAAAATCCTTTTACCTTAAACAAACTTATTATAATATTTGGTAATTTGGACCAAAATTTAAAGAGAAACTCCGTAAATTCACAATATTTCCAAGCCTTCCTTCATTTTTTATTAGTAAAATTTATATTTTAACTGTTTTTTTATCTCAACCATGCTATAGTTATGACTTGATTAATATAAGATAAAGTGTTCTGAAATATAAGATAAAGCGTAGTTAAATATCTTAATCAAAGTGAAAAAAAAGTGAGTTAAATTTGCAAAACAAAAGAAAATCATGAAATTAAAAAAGAAAAACAAAACTAAGCGTAAATTTGAAGAACTACAAATTCCTTATTTCTGTATATGTATCAAAATTTCTGTATCAACAGAAACATATCTTTATTTACCCAGGTTTGCAATAAAAAAACTAATAAAGTATGAAGACTTCCGTTTCATTTAAACTTCATAGCTTTGCAAAAGACTTCTGTGATGTACGTATATGACATTCTTTGATAAGGAGATCATTGAATTTTTTTCATGGCTTGTTTTGCCCCAACATGCTGGGATAGAATAAACCAATGGCACAATTTTTTACTTCTCATTTATTTTTGGCAAGATAAGTTTTTTATGAATTCTTTATGGAATTTACAGTCACCGATAATTTTATTAGTTACATAAAAAATGATTTTGCTCAATTTTAATTTGTACCAATGGGTCAAAATTGCATTTAGGTGGCTCGTTTTGGCCCAAATTAAGCTGTAATTAAAAAATGCTTTCCGTTTGATAATGTGCGCAATTCATTTCTTAACTTTATTATCAACTTTAATCAAATCTATAATCCACTTGGGGTTTAAATAGAATCTTGGATACGTTCCATTAATATTTATGTATTTAAGATAAGTTTTTGCAGCAACTTGATGTTATTTGAAAATATTCAAAATGGCGTTATGTTGGTACATTTCGCTATAAACTTTTCTTTTAAATAACTATCATTTATTATGAATAAAGAGAGACTAAGTACAAACTTATGAACGAAGATAAGTACAGCTTATAATATGACTAGGTGCAGAAAGGGGTTTAGTTTCTTTTAGAAAGGGCTATTCTCACCAAAGAATTTGAAACAACCTATAGTTTAATACAGTGATCATGCGTTGGTCGACATTATTTCAACTTCTAATTTAAAAGTTGATTTTTATAATTTCATTATGGAAAAAATAATAACAAGCAAAAATATATCTAACCTAAGTTTTTATATTCTAGGCAAAGAAGAGACTCGTTTACAAGGTAAACTTATAATTAATATCTTGCTCCTTCTATGAAAAAACACCCTACATTTAGAAATAAATACATCTTTATTGTGATTAAACCAGTAAGATTTACTTGATCTAGTTTCTTATATCAAGTGCTAAGAATTTTTTAGCTTTGCCTGTTTTTTAAACACAGTTACAATGGACACGGCAAATAACACTCTACAGTCTCTACTCTAAAATATAAAACACAACTTGTTTAAAATACTTAAATTTTCATGCCGTTTTCAAGTTGTGTTTTCTCTTCCAACCATAATATATTGCTCTATCTATACCAATGATATCGAGCACACTTATTTAAAGATAAAATCATAAAGATTGTATATA
>JAUZNK010095899.1:0-28563 GCA_035046665.1 Euphysa ruthae
ATATATCTTTATAAAAAATTATTTACGTTTTTATTTACACTGTAAATTTTTGTAGCAGAAATATAAATTAAATAAATTACATAGATAATTGACACGTTTTTTTCATAAATCTTCTAAAAAAAAAAAAAAAAACTATTATATTATAATATATATTCACCAACCGATGAAAGTCTTTGAAATATCGATATCGTTCCGTCAAGGTGGTTTTTCTTTTGATGGCAGTTGGCATAGCGGCGTCCAATGAAAATGCTTGGTTAAAAATACATGTAAGGATTGTTACACTTTATATTTAAGATCATTATTATAGAAATCATGATCAGATATAAAATAAATGAAGTCACTGGTGGGAGAAAAAAAGTCAACTTTCCTTGACTTGAACATTGCTTAAAGATAAAAAAGATATCTCAAGTGATACTTTGATAATACCAAAAGTTTATAAGTTTTTTTGTGACTAACGTTTGCAGCAAAAATTAAACAAGCAACTTTTGCTAATGAACTAATTTTCTAATTGACAAACCTTTAACTAGTTAATATTTCTTGTGACAACATATCGCAAAACTAAATAAGCTACTGGCTGAACTAAAACAAAAAAAAATCTAATCGTTATAGAAATAGTACAAGTTATATAGCTACATTACCTACGTTATGAATTTCCACCCAAAAAAATTTGTACCTGGAATGTTTTTAAAATACATTAAAATCACTAAATCTAGCATTTTAAATACTATACACTTTTGCACTTTTAATTTTGTGTCGCTTAATCGAGAGAGGTTTTTTGTCATAACATTGATCCTCAACTCATTACAGGTGAACTCCACCTGGAAACCACCCACCTTGACCTATTACCACTCAGAAACTCTCACTCATATTGAACCAGCTATGAGCAAACAAAACTTGAACGACTTTTTTTTTTTTTTTTTTTTTATTCGAAATGTTTGTCAGTGGAGAAACTAGCAAAAATGTTGAAAATGACCATACGTTGGCTCTTGCAAGTGTTCTGCGTAATTTTTTTTTTGTCTACCTCAATGTAAAAAAACTAATTTTTAAAAGTATGTAGATGATAATAATGACTTCTAAAATGGACTTTTCTGCATGTCAACAAGTTTAACAAGTATAATTATTCTTTTAATTTATGACTCTTTGAATTATATGAAATTATAGAGAGAAATATTTGGAATTATATTATGTGATATATCACGTTAAATAATATTTTTTATTATCTAATTTTTTTGAAAAATTTGTCCGTAACTCTCTTTCCATTTCTATAATTTTTGTGCACATTCGATATGTGATGTTTACTTCACTTAATTTACTAAAAAGAAAATAAGCTTGAAATAAAGTTTAACAAAAAAGCAGGCATGACAAAGATTCTTTACCCTTAATGTACTAAATCAACTTTTTCAGAAGAAAATAAAATAATATCTTTTTCAAATAACTCTTTTCAAAGGTCAGCTAAATCTATAAATATGTGCAAAAGATCTGGTTTACATGATTTGAAAAAGATCAACTCTTTATATACTTGTTTTCCCAATCAAAGTGTAATTCATCTTACGGTGCATAGGATTCAATTTAACCGATTCATAATCTTTTAATCGTCATCCGAAATAGCTGAAGGAAGTGGTTTTAACTGGACTGCTGTGACAGAATCATCAAAAATGACACCTTTCGCTACATTATTTGAATCCATATCAATAAGTATATTCAATTAAACAGAAACTTTATCATTTTTATGTGGCATTTGAACCAGTTTTATAACCTTGACCGCATATAAAAAAGAGCAGTACCTACCAAATCAGCAAAAGATTGAGACAATTTCAGATTAAACCAGTTTCTTTGAGTTATTCTATATACATTTCAGATGCTGTTTATTATTTTAGATTATCTTCGTTTCGAAACGAGTTCTATAAAAGTAGAAGGTGGTGAGCATATTTTTCTGGATACTTGTCACAATCAGGGGTAAGGAAACATAACACAGCGACTTTCCGACACCTAAGTTTTTCATCAAAAGACATTAGGGAACTTTTGGGGGATAGTCACATTAAGTGTAATCAATTTCAATCACTTATTCAATCAAAAACTGCTGTTTGACATTTAACGATGATCCGATCAATCATGTTTCCTTTGAAAACGTCAATATTATCATCAACAAGCTCATTATTGTCTTCTCTACTTCGATATGTTCTATAAAGTTTTTCTGGAATATTACTTACTAATTGGAAATATTACTAATTGGAAATTTTTTCCTGAACCACTTCTCCGGCATTAAAACAAAATACAGCTTCCTTTATTGATCATTCCATTTTATCTGTATAAGCTTTGACTTTATTTGGTAATTATCGTCATATTGATTTGTTTTTGACCCTTCTGCTACATGCCTAGTTTCTTCAGACATTTCATCGTCAGATTTAAAGAAATATACACACATGAATGTAACTACTTTATATTTACTAAGTACTGACTGTATGTCAATATTTGCCTGCCAAGCCATTAAGCATTCCTCAAATGGTTAGCAAAACATGAATTTGGAGGACAATTAAAATGAATTTAGAAGTTTGTGTCAATAGATATTTTGTTTGAGAACAATATAATAATTGTACCGAAATATTTAACCCAAAAAATGTGACAGCAATATCAGGGAGCTGTACATAATCGTTTTTTGATAAGACGATAATATTTCTCTTTTTTTAGGGTAGACTTTCATCAAAAAAAACGTCCAAAATTATATCTGCGTTTCAAAATTTTATATTTTCGACATGAGTTAGAATGAGAATGAATTTGATGTGTATTAACATCAAAATATTTTAAATAATTCAGGATTCACATTAATATCTGGAACATTATTTTAATAACAAAGAAAAAGAACTAGGGGTACTTAAAATCCACTGAATAGAATGACTATGAAATTGAAATAAATTCTATCCTAACTGCATAATAATTTACTTTTCTTAGTTTACCATCTACAAATATTTCCATAAAACAATGTCAGCCTTATATTGAAAATGCCTGGTCTAGCAAAACCGAATTTTTATCTGAATAAGTACATCGTACAAACCAAACTCGTAATCCTGATTGCTTAACCATAGATAGTCATTCACAGCGAAATATGAGTTGTCAGCATTTGTTCGTATCGATATAAATTTGATTATTAAAATTTAATTGCTGCATGACAGAAAGCCTGAAAAATATGTTGTCTGCATGAGATTTTTTTGGTATTATTAAGCAGCCGCTGATTTAAATATCATATACGACTTGGTTGGTCTGCTGAACAGGTGAAAGTCCTCCTGATAGAGATTATTCATCATTTTGAAAAAAAATAAAGTATCAATCATTAAGTAATACAACCTATCATTAAAAATGATTTCCATAAATCTGTGACAGTATGACTAAAGGAGATCAACCTAGCAAAAATTTATGATTAGGGAGGGGTCAGACACAGGTTTTGTGAATATCGGACCAAGACAATTTTATTGGTCAGAGATTTCTTTCTGGCAACAAACCACAATCGAAATTCAACTCTAATAAATCAACAAGCATTTCAGTGCATGAATTTTCCTCAAGCCCATGACACAGCCATTATGTTTTTTATGCACATATTTGATAATTATACACTTATCTTCATAATTGGAAAATACTAATTAAAATACACTTGGTAGGAAGGCCAGGCTAATTAAAACGTACTTTGTAGGAAGGGAAAATCGTACACACTCATTTCCTCAATGTTATATGTTTTTGTATATTCAAAATTAACCTTTCTACAAACTATAATAATAATATAAGTATTATTAGGTGTTTTGTTTTTGGAGGGCAATTAAACCTCAATAAGCTCAGTCCTTTTCAGGAATTGTCAGGAGAAATTTTGCCCATTATCATGAATCGCGTTTGCCAGCATGAAGAGAGATTTTCATTCCAGCGCGATTTTTAATTTGATAAAATTTGCATATTTCCCGCTTGTTATAAACCTTTCTATGTGTTGAGTCATAGTTTTACTTTATGAAAAGGTGTTCAAATTAACTTTGCTTTATTTCATCGTTGATGTTTCTATTTCAATTGATTTGCTCGGCAATATCTTTGACCAATCTTTGTGTGTTTGGAGAAATTGAAATAGGAAAATGTTAGACTGTGTTTGATATCAAGATACAATCTAGGCTGCAAAAATTTATTTCACACATTCATAGAGAAACTTAGTTCCTATTCTTTTTTTAATGGAAAAGAAGCAAAATAAAGTGAAATAAAAGGTGACGATTGTGTTAAGATGTCAGGTAGCGGAGGTGTAAACTGTATTTTGATAATTTCTCTATGTAAATTTGTGAATTTTTTTAATGATGCTGCAGTGCATTTGATGATAAGTTTTGCTAACAGGTGAATGCACCCCAAAACAACGTGGTACCCAAAACTAAATCGGTTATATAAAAAATGCGGTTGAACAGTTTTTAAGGGCTATACAGAAAAATAGCCGTAGGTCAAAATTTTGGGTTACAAAAAATTTTTTTGAGAAAATGCCCTTAAAATCATTAAATTTGACACATAAGTTTGCAAACCTGATTATTTCTGGTACCCAGAAGGCTCTTCTAATAAAACCCAATCTGTTTTTCGTGCGTCTTAAACTTATTTTGCTTAAATTTAAATTCAAAGATTTAATTTGATTGATTGCTGGTTTTGGGGTGCATTTTTTCAAAAAATAAATTTTTTGATAAAGGAACAAAATAAACATATAAACACAAATTTTTATATGTTTATTTTGTTAAATAATGTTAAATAAATAAAATGTCGTCGCAAGGTGTCTCTTCTCAATTTTTTGACACTGCTGAAATGGTTAACATGAAAATACATATAATTTTCCTAATCAGTATTTTTAAATTAATTAAATGAATGAATGAATCTTGATTTTATAACACTTTGATTTTCATCTTGGGTTTAAAACCCACTTCTGTGTGAACAAATCATACTTTCGAGAAATGAGCAGTAATTTAAATTCAAGTATATGCGATGGAAAGATAAACTAGGAAAACCATAAAATTTAAATTTAACCAGCAGACGAGAGCAAATTATTCAATGATATTAAAAACAAAACAATTATGTACAAACACGTTACACTTTTAAGTAGGTTTAAAACCTACTTAAAACATCAACTGAAATATGAATTTTAAAAATATATAAAAGCCTTATAAATCAAAAGAAAAAACACTATAATTTGGAAGTTTCCCGCCACTTTTTTTGCATCCAGTGACATTTTTTACATCCAGTGACATAAGTTCAGGGTACGGTTTTACTATTAATCTATATCCAGTGACATAGGTTTAGGGCGTGGCTATACTACACGGAGCGGGGGTTATTCTAGAAGCGCTCCGTTGTTTAATTATTAAATATCAATATGATTCCCAGATTTTCTTGTTTTTTCTATTTTGATATTTACTGGAGAGAGACAAAAAAGGGCTGTTGTAGTGCGTTCTGTTTTTGCGATATGTTCTTTGACAAGCGTCTCATTTGCCACCATAAACCAAGCTAGACCAAGTTCCATCTACGCCATAATTTATAAACTGTGGCGTTTTATCAAAATTAAAAATTCTTGTTGTGTCGATATCACCACTCCAGGACCCTCCATCATCCTCTTGTGCATTTTCATAACACCAGTTTCAATGAGCTCTTCAGTTGGAGAATCTAAAGTCATTATTTTCATTAAATTTAAAAAAAATAAACTCAAAATATTTATATGAGAGTTTTGCAGGAGACGCAAACTGTTGCAAAATAATAAAATTAAAAACACCGGATTTTCTGTGGGAAAGATTCTATTAGAGCAATTTCAAACATGATTTTCTTTATCTGGTTTCTACTAAGAAGAAGAATATTATTGAGACGGGGATATTTTGTTGATGCTTTATCCCTAATATTGGGAATTGGTTTGTTTCATTCAGTTATACATTGATTCTTAATGGAATACTTACCATATTTGGAGGCGTTAAAAATTGATCCATATGGCTTATCTGACTCAAAATGTTTCTGGTAAAGTGATTATGAATTGCATTGAATTAATGGCAAATTAAAAAAAAAAAAAGGTAAGATTTTTTGAAAGATAATCGAAAACGAAGAGAGGATTTTGAAAGTATACAAAATCAGGAAAAGTCAGGATCGTTAGTTTTGAGAAAATAGCTTGAAAATCAGATCTAAATGGCGAAAAGGTAATGATTATGATAGCATTACTTTGTAGAATGTTTATACGATTAATTTATGCATTTCCTATTTGACCCCAAATTAGAACACAGTAAGTAAGATGAGATGAAAATATAATATAGATTGGTTTAAGTGTTCCAGGCGATACATAGTGTATGATCTTAGAATGCATTATGCTATTTGCTCTTGGAAGTTTTTGCTAACTTCATTAATGTGATGACACCAGGAAAAATTTTCATCTATAAGAACTCCAAGATACTTAATACAGTTTGATAGAAAGTCTTACTGTTAATTCGAATTTTAATTTCAGTATTAACTTTTTTATTAGGATGACGGAAAATTATAAGTTTCTTCATAAATTATGCATAAGAGATTATTATCGTCAGCAAAGTGATGAACAGTTTTTTATAGAATGGGAAAGATCATTAGTGTAGATTAAGAATAACAGAGGCCAAAGAACAAACCTTTAAAAACCGTTTATTAAAACAAGCTGTTTAAGATTTCAATGATAGCAAGAAAACCAATCATTAGCAGTTCCTCGTATGCCAGTGATAATTTCATTTTTTTATAAGGATATCATGATTGACTGTATCAAAAGCTTTTTGGAGGTGTATAAACATGACTCAAGCAAATAAACCGTTATAAATTATAAACTCGAATCATTTCAGTAATAGTAATCCGAGCATGAGCATGAGATGTAGAATGCTTAGAACGAAAACCAAATTGTCAATCACACAGGCAATGAAACATGTCCAGAAAGCTCTAAACGGATATTGGATAACAATGAAATTGGTCTATAGTTATTACAGCTAATTTTAGATCCTTTCTTGTGAATTGGTATAGCAGATGAAATTTTAAGAATATCAGGAAACACATCAGTTGCAAAAGCAAGGTTGAAAAGGTTATTAAGAAGAGGGATTAAATAATCTCCAAGAAATTTAAGGACTTATGTTGGAATGCTGTTTGCTCCGAAAACTTTGCCATCTTTAAGAGAAGAAATGAGAGTCTTCGTAGTTGGAATGGCGAATATTTATTGAGGATTAGGGTTTTTAAGATACTTATAAAGCTGGTATGAGAATGGTGTATTTTCTGTTGAATATGTTCTGGTATTGAGATGAAAAGTAAAGGTTTCCGAACTTTTAGTTGGATCAGTTATTGAAGAATTGATTTTGTTTAAGGTCAAACAAGCTGAATACAGTCACCATTTGAACAAACATTCAAAAGACTCCTTATACCATTCTAGGTAGCCCTTAGATTTGTAGCATTATCAGAAAAGTATAAGAATAGTTTTTTTTATCAAATAAGTGTAACAAGAAGATTTTGATAAGTTTTAAATCAGTATGTGAAAAACGCTTTGAAACTTCCTAAAATTTAATATAGTATTTGCATTGATCTTGACTAGGAATTTAACCTAGTTAATCTAAAGTCTATACCAATTTATCAAATCATTACCGTTTGACTAATTACAACAGTTTGATAAAACTTGTCTTGCACGAAGAGAAATGGGTGAAATTCCCTTCCTTTTTTCTTGTTATTCTTTTGAATTTAGTTACATTTATGAAGATTGAAAAAATTTATTGAATTCATTCACTTATAGCTGCAACAATTTTATGTTTAGAGCTATGGTTGGTTTCAATAGCAAGCAGAGGTTTACTGGAGCTTCAGCTAAAAATCAGATGTCTATGAATTTTAAATCGACTATTAGTCAATTCAAGCGATTTATTGGTCACCGATACGACGAGCCACAAATGGAGAAAGAGTTTGCTTTCATTCCAAATACTTGTGTGCCAATGGATGATGGGAGTGTTGGCTTTCAGGTATCAGCAATTTTGAATGCTTAGTTTTTCTGATTTAAGATTTTTATTCTTGACATATTGACTAATGAGACCATAAAGGGAAACTTTTAACCTCAATGGCCAAATTTTGGAGCTTTATTTATATCTTTATCAAAGACACCATGAATTTTTTTTTTTTTTTTCCTTAACATTTTTGGGAAGGAATTTTATGTCTATGTATGATTTTTCTCAGTAAGTCTTCTGTAATTTTTGAAATTAAGGCATCAAAAGGCACTTCTTGATTTTTGAAAAAAACTTGTCTGCACTGGACCTAAATATAATTAATATATATAAGGCTTTAAAATCAACGTTTTAAATATTTCTCGAAATGTGTGTAATAGTTTTTTTTTAGATTTTGCATGATGATAAAAGGCCATAAAGGGAAACCTCAGGGCAAAATTGAAGAGGGTTTATAAAAAGAGCTTTGTGAATTGATGAGACGCTCGAACCGAGCACTCAATTGTTTTTATAATTATTTTGAACGTGCATTTGAATGATTCAGAGGGCAAGTTAAGGGATTGCTAATCACAATACTTTTTTTTACTTTTATTGCAATCTCAAAATATAAAATCAACGAAAAATCGCGATGTTAACTCGTTTAATGTTTAACATGAGCGATATTTTAAAATAATCATTTTAATAGTGTGTTGATAAAAATGCGTGGACTAAGGGCCATATTTAAAAACCAAAAAAATTAAAATAATTGTACTGACTTAATTTTAAACAGTATGAATAACTCTGTGGACACATTAAAATTTTCTAATATAATAAAAAAAAAAAAAACCTTTTTATAAAAATATACTAAAGAACTTTTTAATTTGATTTTTTGTGTAAATTCGTAGTTAAACATCTCAGTCCTGGAAATATCAACTTTTTTTCTATGCTAAGTGAGCTCAATTTCGAATGATATATAAATGTAAACTAGTCTTTATGAGAACGGGTAATCGTTTTGTTGGTCGAACCGTTTTTTGACAACACAAGATAATGTCAAGAAGCAAGAGCTACACAAAGTGAAGGTTGTAGCACAAAAATGAAAGTAAAAAAATCAAATTAATTCAAAGTATTCAGGATTTAGGTTACAGAGGGGTAAAACAAAACGTGTTTACAAGTAAAAAGTTAAAAGTAATTATACATTAACGACTTAAAAATGGTGCTAGATATTTCGAGCCTAGTCAAAACTTTGACGAGTGTGAGGCCCATGATTGAGCACCTCTTCCAGAGAGGACTAAAATATTCACTTGTCAAAAACTATGTTTTTTGTTTTTTGTTACTGGCTCTAAAACATGAACCATTTTTTCACAAAATAATGACATTTTCTAGAATTTTCATTAATCTTCTTTAAAGTTTACATGTAGTTTTTTTTTTTTTTTTTTATTCTTTTTTTTGTATAATGCACGTGGCTGTATTATTTTTTGTACACAGGTTAATAAACAGACTCTAGTGGCCATCTTTTAACTTTCAACCACAAAACAAGGTGACACCCTAAAACTTGCAGTTTTACAAGTTGTGAGTCTTGTTGAACAGTTTATCAAGCTGAAAGCTTAAAATATTAATTTCATACACTGAAGTAAGTAGGTTCATATAAACTTTCATTGATCGCTCCTTAAATATTGTATAGAAAACAGTCAAAATTTTGTAGAAAAGAAGAATGTTCATTAAATAATAAGTTTCCAAACAGCTTTGTAACAAATCCGAATATGCTGGTAATTATTTTTTAATCAAAAATTTTCATATTTCAAAAAAAAAAAAGAAGCAATTTCAGTTAAAGAAAATTAATAAACTTATTGACAAATTTCATATAAGCTTTTTGTAAACAATATATTTTAAAAGGGAACTTATTCTTAGCTAATATTCAAGTAAAAAAAAAATCTCCTGGAAAGTTGTCCTTTTAGATTCTTAACGTTGGATCATCTTATAACGTAGGACTTGGAAATTTTTGCAATCATCAGTATTATTTTTAATGGCCCAAAGATAAAGTCTGTTAAAAGGAATGTTAATATATCAAGTAGATTTCCATGTCATCAGGGATTGTTCCAGAACTTACTTTTAGTTTAAGGCAATAAACAAGCTGAGTGGTTCATTTTCATTCAGCAGCTATTTCACCATCTAAGCACTTGTTGATTGTCTTATGTTTATACCATTTCTTTCTTTCTTTTTTTTTTTTTTTTTTTACTTTATTACTGCTATAGCATTTATCTACTTTATAAATTTTGAGGTGCGACGGGGCTCAAATGACAATTTTTGCATTTGCATCAGATAAAAGCTGTAAACAAAGTGATTTTTATGAATTAGGGCGCCAGAGTATAGCTCATACTGCTATTGAAGTGGCTTTGGATACGTCGTTGTAGTTTTTGTACGAATCAGCTAAAAACATTCACACACAGAGCCACTTAAAGTTAAGAGCATCCATAGCATGCTTCACTTTCATTACCTTTTGATTTTATTTTTAAATATTCCAGCAAATAAATAGCTCTTATGTGTATGCTCAACAACACGTTTTTGGAAGAATTAGTATTTTTTCAAGAAGTATCTCATTTTCATTAAAATTTTAACACAGCATTATTATTTTCAATACTAGGGTAGAATCTAATCTTTCTGATAATCACAAGTATTTATTTGCTATGTCATTGTGTTTCAAATGTTATTTCCATAAAATAAATGCATTCACCTTGCAGAGGTTCAAAATGAGCAAAAAAGGCTTTTTTCTACCATTTATTTATGCGTCTGTTGAATGCAGAATATTTCAATAGTTGAATGTTAGCTCCACCTGACCACTTATTATATTTTAGCATAGTTACAGCATAGTTACAGGTGGTTTTAAAACTTTTTTGAGTTTTCTGGTGCTTTTACTTGTTTCTACAGCTTCAGTGTTATAAACTATAATCAGATGATTATTGTGGCGGTCCTTCTGTCCAATATTTTCATTATACAAATGTCAATATTATAGGTCATGACCATTTTATCACCTTTTAATTTTGATTTTGTTTCCTTTATTCCTTTAGATGTCTTTTTTCGATTGATTCTAAGTGTCTGTATCCACCAGCTTCAAGCTGTAAGGCAGGCTTGAGGAAGAATATAAATTGTCCATATATATGATATGGGATTTATTAAAATTATTGTCTTGCCTATCTGCCAATTAGGTATTGAGTCACACCCAATTAAGTTTTCTGGCAGAGCAGTTAGGACTGGTTTCTGGCACTGAGGTGCAAGTTTGATTCCCCTTAGAGACCAAAGGTTTTCTTTACCTTAAGCTCAAATGGGAGCTCTAAGTACACCAGAGCTAAAACCCGTGGGCCTTTCTGAAATAAATAAGTTCAAAGCTACTTGTTGGCCACACGCTAAATATATACGCTTGAAATACTTTTGGAAAATACTTTCAAAAGCGCTATCTGTTCAAAAATATTTATGTAAGAATATATTTATTTTTTTGCATTAGAATCACCTTAAAAAAAAAATAATTCTAACAAATTTGATGTATTTTCATATAGTCACTAACATTGATAAAATAGGCATGATGATTGATATGATTCATTTTCTGCTTGCACTGCTCTAAGTTTCGCTCATTAGACAGGTGTGCTCATAATGATTTATTTTTTATCCATATAACTTATAAAGAAAATTTTTTGTTTAAATATAATAATTTTTTTATGATAATGATCTTATCTCTTGCTAAATAAACTATAATAAATATAAATCAATTTAATTGTCTCATAGGAGGAACCGAACCTCCAACCCCTGGTTTGTGAACCAGTGCTCTAACTACTAAGCTACAATCACCAAAAATAGAATTGATTTATATTATGTATTTGATAATTTCAGAGGTATCCAACTCTGAAATTATCAATTATCTGCTGCTTCAAAATTATTTTTATGGCTAAGAACACTTGCGGATTTGTTTTTAATGCAAGTTTAATTAGATTCTTTAGACTCACCTCTCTAAGACAGTGTCAGTTTATATTTACTCACAAAAAATTATTGAATTATAAGGCCTGTCCTTCAAAAATTGATAGAAATTTCTGCTTACCATCAGACCTTTTTGCAAAGGCTTATTGTTTTAGATTCTGTTTTATGTTCCGCCTAAAACAAAATTTGCTATAATAGTCAAAACAATTAGGAGTGTGGGGTATTTTAAAATTATGCACAGAAAATTCTATAGTTTTAACCACACTACAAATTATTGCTTTGTTCATTACGCAAACAACAGGTATTTTATATTACCAAAAAAGAAAACATGTTTTTTTTTAAATTTAAATATATTTATAGGTTTTGTACAAAAATGAGCAAAGAGTATTCAGCGCAGAACAAATTTATGCTATGCTTCTCACACAACTTAAGCTAACCACCTATGAAGGTATTAACGCTAAAGTCACTGATTGCGTCATCTCAGTTCCCTCCTACTTTACTGATTTACAAAGAAGATCTGTTCTACAATCTGCCAACATAGCTGGATTGAATTGCTTGAGAGTTATGAATGATACAAGCTCAGGTATGGAGTCTCATTTTCTTTATTTTTTTTAATGATTTTTTGGAATATTTCTTAAATTTTTGATTTTAAAATAAATTTTAACTTTTCTTTGTGACCTTTTTACTTTTTTGTATTTAGTATCAATTTTCATAAAAGGCCAAAAGATAAAAGGCCTATTGTAAATGTTGAATACTTTCAGACATTTGAAGGAAAAAACTTGGATGCCAATATTGATTAACTAATGAACCAAGAACAAATTTTTAGGGTGTTTTGTTCCTTTTTTTGTAAATAATTCGATTCATTAATAATTTTATGTTAGTGGTCAGTAGGCCTTATCTTTCCCCGTTCCTTGTGTGTTTCACAAGTATAATTTATACAGTTAATTTGCAACTTCATTTTCAACGTCATTTTCTAACACATTTTTTCCTTTTTTTATTTTCTGAAGTTTTCTGATAAAAGAATTATGATTAGAGCAAAGGACTGATAAACAAAGAATCGTAAGGCTTGCTGTGGTCAAACTTCCCAATGCGAGAGTAATTTTAGGTATTTATCGTTGTTAAAGTTTTTGGAAATCAAATTCTTTGCGTACAGCACAATGGATAAATTTCATTTTTGTATTTAAGATAGTTTAAAAATTAACAGACATTTTATAAGGTTATAAAATATAACCAAATCCAAGAAAATAATTTTTTAATATATTTTAATTGGATTTTACATCAACTTATAAAATTGATATATAGTTTTATGTTGCTGTATCTCAAAAAGATATTTGTACACGAAAGGATCAATCCTTGTAGTAATTGCCTTACGTACTTAATTCTTGTCATGAACATGTACACTGTTGGTATAGAAAAATTTTTAGTACGATTAGGGGAAAAATGAACTATGTATATGTTATAATATATTATATGTTACGAGTTTTACTATTCAATCACATTTCTACAATGGACTTATGGTCTTACAGCATGTATTTTGTTATTCACTTAGAATAAGTTATTAATTTCAAAAATTGAAGCATAGCCAAAATCCATAGATTTTTTAATATTCATGTTTACGTTTGATATTACCACATAGAGTGTCCCACGCTATGTACTACATGCTCTAATCAGTTTGGAAATTGTTAGTTAACTTGTTTTCAATGTTAATGCCCTGACTTTTGTTTCAAAAAATCTCCAAGAACTCATGACCAAATAATATTTAAGTATTTCTTTGCTAGAAGCATGGCGAAGATTATCCTTAGATTGTTTGATAAACAATTTTGCTTATTACATGAAATGGTATACAATGTCCCAGTGCATGAAATGGTATGCAAAGTAATGGTACTTGAATATATCCTAGAAATTTGAAAGAATAGGAAAAATTGAAAGATGGAATGATCAAGAATTTACATAAATCTAGAGTATGTGCTGGGATTTTTTGCAACTTTTATTGATTTTTTATGTATTTTTAAAAAACGTGTTAAAAATACTGGAATTCACATGAATATGTATCGATTTAAAACGTGTCGGAATATCGTGGAATTAACATGAATATTTCTTAAAAGGTGCTGAATTTAACGCAATTTTATTATCAACAAATTGTGGTAAAATGCATGCTCTGCATGCATTTTGGAGGAAATATAACAATATTTAATTCATAGAAGAGGAAATATTAAGAAATTCTTCAATTTAAAACTTTTAAATGTTTATTTAAATAAAGTTTAAATATTATTTTCAAAACCCCAGTAAAATTCATTTAGTTGCGCTCAACTATGGCTTATTCAAACAAGATCTCCCTGCACCTGAAGCAAAGCCACGAAATGTTGCATTTGTGGATATGGGACATTCATCCTTCCAAGTTTGTATTGCTCAATTCAATAAAGGCAAAATCAAGGTTTTATCAAATGCAAGTGATGCAAATTTAGGAGGTCGAGATTTTGATAGAAGGCTACAACAATACTTTGCAGAAGAATTCCTGGCAAGTTTTTAATGTTTGAATAATTTTCATAGTACTTCTTACAAGATTTTTTTCTCTTAATTTTTTTCACAATATGTAAATTAGGCAAGTTACATTTTCAGGAGTAGATTTTTACTTCCAATTCTTTAAGTGTTTACTGTATTAAGTGCTTTTATCATTTTTCTTTGTTTCAGGCTCGTTAAGTTTAACACCTGCTTTACACTAAGTGCAAAAATGCCAAAAATGATTTAAAAGTGAATTAAAATTTAATATTAAAAACCTTTTTTTTTTTTCAAATTAGCAAATTAAATGCCTTTTTTTTTTCTTTTTTATATTAATAGAATGAGGAATTTTTTTTCTTTTTTTTTTTTTTGCAGAAAAAGATGTCTAAATCTCTCATTTTAAGCTATCGAATGGTTCACATGCGACAAAAATCCTGTTTTCTATATACTAGTTTTCTTGTATTTATTTTGAGGCTCTTTCTTACGTTTAGTTAAATTGCCACTTTGTTTGTTTTAAAAAAAAATTGCGAATCCAACGTCAGCAGAAATTAGTTACGACTCGGATTTTTTTCATTAAAATATATATATATATATATACCTAGGTACACCTAAGTCCTGAAATAGCACAAATATTTGTGAGAGTCTGAAATTATTTTTATTTGCCTAACCCATGCTAGCAAGGAAAATGGACGTAAAACTATATAAGAAATACTTTATTTCTGTAGTTCAAAACCATCTTGGGGCCAATATAGATGCAAACAAAAAATTATAAAACTCCAAATTCATAAGTTAAGCACTTAATTAGCACCATTTTGCCTGAAAAAGAAGACATTGTCAAATAACTTAGAACCTTTTGGAATTTTCAACATGAATTTCCTATTACATTTGAGTTTTGATATTTGTTTAGAATTTTATTTATATATTTTTTTTAGCGTTACTACACTGCTATCACTTCGTCACTATTAGCAATTAACTTGTTTTTTGCCATGCTTCTTCGTTACTGACATTTTCTGAATTATTGCCATTCGCATCATCAGAAAAAATTGTTTCCACCTTTTATCATTGACTATTTGACAGTTTGCACATAAGCATCATGCAAATCACTTTTCAAATCATCAGAAGTTTATTCCTCCACCATTGAAGGCATATTAACGCAGCCACAAAACCTCATTTGAGCGAAAGTGTTACTAAGGTCATTTTAAACAAAACATTTTTTAATACAATAGTAAATTTAACCTTAGGAATATAAGAAAATATCAAACGGAGAGTTTTGGAAATGTCAAAAGTTATTTCAACACTATCAAGAAGATACCAGTAAAATCTGAGATTCCAACTATTTATAATTGTAAACCTTTGTTGTTAAAGTGAATCTTGAAATGGTTATTTAAACTTTTTTATCTGGATACATCTGCTTGTTTTTCAATTAACATTCCCAACTTGAAATATGATTGTTTACATTTATTTAGCCAGCGAAAAGTTAGCCTGTTAAATTTAGATAAATTTCCTTTATGTAAAGAAATGGTTTTCATCATTTTTGTTCCAAAGGTTGAATTCTATTTTGCTACTTGTTGTTTAGACCAAATACAAGATTGATGCGAGGAAAAACCCAAGGGCTTGGTTTAGACTGTCGCTAGAATCTGAGAAGATTAAAAAACAAATGAGTACAAATTCAACAACCCTTCCTTTAAACATAGAATGTTTTATGGAAGACAAGGACGTGTCACATAAAATAAACAGGTTCGTTTAAACAAAATCCTAAATTTTGTTTGCAAGTAAAAATAATGTAGAAAGACATTTTAGAATATCTATAAGCATATAAAGGAGATGTAGATAAGATTAAATGTAAATGTGTCAAGTTGTGGTAACCATAATTGTCCATAACCATTTTACTTATCATATTACCTTGATTATTTTAAATTTTGTTAAGTTTAAGTTTTGTAAAATTAGGTCCACACTCAATAGGCTTCACAGAAACCATTCACAAAATTCAACGCACAAAATATGTCTGACAAGTTTGCAATGTAAATTACATAATCAACTGGAATTATCATTTCATTGTTTGCAACAAAAAAAAAATTAAAATGAATAATAATAATAATAATATTGTCTGTGTTTAAATTTAATTTAAACATTACAAAAACAAGGTAAAATTGAGCTAATTTCCAAGATGATCCTGATTTCCTAGAATTATTAGACCTATATGATCACCTATGAAAATCTGTTCATCTATTTATTTTTTAAATGCTGCATGTAAATGGTGAAATTTTAACTATGATAGAAAGTATTTATTATTGGTCCTCTTTTTACAGCCAAGATGCTGGATCAAGAAATGGATATTTAGGCTTAACTTTTTTTCCATGATTTATGGATTTTTTATAAAATTTTTACTTTCCAGGGATCCATTAGTCCATCATTGCTTTTTTTATCATTGTTTTCATTATCATTTTTCTTCAACATGAAAAATTATCTTAATATTTTTTTATTTTAAAAATCAGAGCACATTTTGAGACCTTATGCGAGGATTTATACACAAGATTTGAACCACCCTTGGTTAAAGCCATCAAAGATTCAGGTTTGTTATTTCTTTGAGCTTTGCTTAAAGCAACAGCAAGGTCTGGTTTTAATAAAAAAATTTCAGCCTGGTCCAGAATTTTCAATCTTTTTGTGCAAAAACATCAAACTAAGATATTCTTTTTATTTTTAATCAAGACATGCTACGATGACATTCCGTTAGCATTAGTATTAATTTTTTAACGACTCAAAAGTTTATATTGTTTATAAATTGGATTTTATTGTGTCTAAATGAAGTCAAAATGGCAGTTTAAACTCTTTCTAGTCCATTCATATGTAATTTTTTAATTTTTTTCTTCAATTTTATATTACATGACTTTTTCTCAATAGGTTTAAATTTTCAAATACTTGATTTTGCTGTAATTTTTTATGGTATCAGAAATCATATGCACCACATGTCTTGCTTTAAAATTTTGCATTAGGTTTTTTCTTTTGTTGTTTGAAGTCTGTACATGATTCTGTATAGTTACTAATTTGGGAATTTTGACCATCTTTAAAAAAAACTAACAGTTTTATTTTGTCATGGTTAATAATAAATGTTTCTATAAGTTTTGAATGTATTTGGAATTTAATTTATATTTTTTTGTTAGTCCAATTTTGTCAAAATTTTTTAGTTTTTCAACTTTTTAGAGTTTTTCAACTTTGAATATATAAAAATAGATTCTAAAACATAACTTTGAATGAACAACAATGTCAAAGAAACATTTGATGTGCAAAACACTTGGTCACCACAGACGACATATGTTCAATTTCTTGGTTTTTTTTTTTTTTTTAATTCCTTTATGTGGTTGTAGTGCTTTAAAAAGGTTCCACAGGAATACTATCCTAGAATACCTGATTATGCAATTAGAATTTTATGTTAATGTCATTAAGGTTTGACAAAAGAAGATATTGAAGTTGTTGAGTTGGTTGGGGGTGCAATTCGTATGCCAGCTGTTAAAGCTATAATTGAAAAATGTTTTAATAAAGCAGTGAGTACGACTCTAAATTTTGATGAAGCCGTGGCTCGTGGATGTGCTATCCAATGTGCAATGCTGTCTCATTCTGTGAAGGTCAGGGACATAGAAGTTATAGATTCTGCTACCTATCCAATCACAATATCATGGGATTCTGTTAATGATCAACCGGGTGAAATGGAAGTTTTTAAAAAAAATCACACTTATCCTTTCACAAAAATGATCACATTCCCACATCGTGTTGAACCGTTTCAATTCAATGCCTTTTATAGAAATGATGTTATACTTCCAAACTTTGCGCGCAATATTGGTAAGTTTTATAGAAATGATGTTATACTTCCAAACTTTGCGCGCAATATTGGTAAGTTTTATAGGAATGATGTTATACTTCCAAACTTTGCGCGCAATATTGGTAAGTTTTTGTGGTTTGAAATAATCCCGACAAAAAAATTTTTTTTTTTTTTTTTTTTTTTTTTTTTGTAAGTTTAGGTTTTTTTTTATTTGCAAGGAACAAAATAGACTATGTACTCCCTTACAGGAAAATTTTGACATTAAGGTGTTATTTAACTGTTGTTTTAAAGCAGTATTACATTCAAAAATTTATATCCAAGGTAAAAACATTAAACAACAATCCTACTTAAATCACTTAGTTTGTTTTCTGTGTGTAGGAATTACTATCACACATGACCCCTATATGATAACCACTATCTTATATTTTATTCACATTTTTAGGTACGTTCACAGTTAATGCTGCTACCCCTTCAGAATCATCTGATACAACAAACGTAAAAGTAAAAGTTAAGGTGCGTCTTGATATACATGGTTGTTTTACTGTTAGTGGTGCATCTATGGTTGAGACACTCCCAGCCCCTCCAGAAGTTCAAGAAGAAACACCAATTGAAGAAACTAAAGCCGAAGTCAATGGCACTCAGGAAAAACAAGAAGACCAGTCTGTTGCTGATGACAAAATGGAAACTGAGGTAGGTTCTTTTATCAAATTTAAATCTTTAAACGTATTGAGAGGAGACAAAAGTTTTGCCAAGTTGTAAATTCCAACTACTGGTAGTTGTTGTGGTGCTAATCAAAGAATGGTGTTTTAGTTTTCTACGACAAAATTTTTTCTGTTCTAACTTCTATGTAGGATACAAAAGAGAAAGGCAAGGATGATGAAGCAAATATCACTGAAACCAACTCAAAGACTACACCAAATAAAGATGACAAAATGGATGGAAAGAAAGAGGAAGTTAAAAAGCGAGAAGCCAAAAAACCAAAAAAAACGACGAAAGCTACAGATTTAACCATTGATAAGCAGTTTTTTGGATCATCTGCTGCAAATATAAATCAGCTGATTGAAATTGAAAATGAACTTATATCTCAAGTGCGTCTTGAGAAAGATCGTGCTGATGCTAGAAATCTTCTTGAAGAATATATTTATGCAATGCGAGATAAAATATACACAGTATATCAAGAAAATATAACTGAAGAAGATAGGGGTAAATTCAGTAAAGATTTAACTGTGGTGGAAGAATGGCTTTATGAAGACGATGATGAGAGAGTAAAACAAATATATGTAGATAAATTAACAGAATTAAAAGTAAGAGTATTATAATCATTTAACTATAAATAACTAACTGGTCAGGAACAAATTTTCAACACCATTGATAAAAAAGTATATTTTTTCGTTATTATCACATGTTCATCCACCAGTGCCAATACACATACTTAATGAGATCCGTAGAGTTAATAACAACTGTAGAATACTTTTAATTACTTTTTTGTGTCATAAATTATTAATTTTTAAGAAGTTCCCTGATAAAGTTTTGTTAAATATTCAGATTTATGTTGTTGTTTTTTTTGGTCAATTTTTTTATTTCTATAAAAACCTATTTTCTCGCTCGAAATTTTGAAACGGTTTTGAAATTTTGCCAATTTCTTTCAAAATTACTGTGATTCTGTGTTCCAAGTGAAATATTTATTTTATATTTTAATTATTTTTATCCACCACGCTGGCTCACAAACAAATTCAAAAATTACGTTTAGTTACTTTGTTTACAATATGTCTGCTAACACTGAGAGCTTTTTTACTTCTATTTACTTCTATAAAGTAATTTACTTCTATTTAACGTAAATAATTAATTATCCATTGGCCACCAGCACTGTTAACACCACAAAGATGTCAATATAATCACTTTGCTATTTCTACTTTATATTTGGATGCAGGTTTTAGTAGCCCTCGTACATTATCTCTGCTTAAAAAAAATGCGACGCAATATAATTTTAATTCATCGAATTAAAATTTGTGTTGTTATTAATAACAATTTAAAATCATAGCAACTGTGGAATTGTTAACAATAAAAACAACTTGATTATAATAATGTTTGAGAGGCCAATTTAAATTTCCATGCTAGGATGATATTCTTTTTATTTATTGGGCGTTATGTATTTCATTTGATCTTTTAAGTAAGTTTTAAACAACAGGATTAAACATATTGTTTTTTTTTTTTTTTTTTTTTTTTGATAAATTTCTTCCTAGTACTGCAGTAATAAGACGAGGGGGTAATATTATTTTGTAAAATTTGTGTTCAGTTTGATCTTTACGCATTGTTTATTTGTAATTTGATTATAAGTTAAGCAATGTAGTAAAACTTTAGATTCATATCTTGGAATAATTTTATTATTGCATGTTTGGTTTTCGTCCCCAGGTTTAAATTGAATTGTAGTTCAATTATTTTTTTTTTTTCAATCACCTTTCCGATCCTTGAATTTAAAATTTTTGCTCATTTCTCGGAAATCTGATTTGATTTTTTTGTTTAAACAGTGTAGACAACAACTTGAGCAGCAAATTATCTTATCTTATGGACATTGAATTGTTACGAAAGCAAAAATAAACAATTGTTAAATAAGTCAAAAAGTTTATTTAGTTTTATTTTATTTATTCAATTTTTTATCAGAAACTGCTGAATAATAATAAAGATAATGCAGAATTTAGATGTTATTTTTATAACAGAAAATCAGATCAAATTAACCATGTGAGTTTAATCGTTAAAACTTATAGTGTCTAAATTTGTTAGCTGAAATCAAAAACAACATAAAGTACAAAGTAAACAATTGAAAATTCTAAATACAAAAGTAAATTCCTTTTTTTCATTTTCAAGTGTTTCAGAAGAATAAAATCCTTCCTATTTGCACTACTTGATGCCAAAATAAAAACTGTCAATACTCTTTTCCAAACTAATTATGGTCTTAGGTCGGCAAAATTTTGGCAGCGCCAAGCTGGTTTTGGTGGGCATTTACTTGCAAATCTCATTCTGGATTCACAGGGCTGTGGTTTTATATTAGGGGTTTACTTGAATCTTTTGTATAAGTTTAGTGTAAGTTAAGTATAAGGTTAGTTGTAAAAATAACTCTTTTGCTAAAATGCACTTGATGTGTGATGGCTTGAGAAGTGTAACATGTTGGTTTGTTATGTTTTAACATTGTAGCATATATTAAAAGTAAACTTTATTTGGGAAACAATTCCATATTTTAGTCTGATTACTGACATCGAAAAACGTATTCAAATTTTGGTTTGTGAACCATCATGGCAGACATATATTTTTTAATTTTTAATTTTTTAATTTTTGTGATGTTATCTAGGAACACAGAATATAATTTTCAGAAATATAACAATTTATTTTTTGTTTTTTTCTGAAAATTATTAAATGGCTTTCAAAAAATGAAGAACTGTTTTTTAGAAAATTGGAACGCCTGTCATAGATCGTCACTTAGCTCACACCAATATTCCAGCAGCATTTGAATCCTTGGGTACAACTATTACGCATTTTAGAAAGGTTTTAGAGAATTATGCAAATAAGGTATGTTTACACTTATTTACTTATTTGAATCAGAGTTCTAGCTATGTTCATTTTTCTGAAGTGTAGTTTGGTAATTTCAATCACTTTTAAATCATGCAAAAATTTTAAATTTACTTCTGATGTGGAAATTGTGTTTTTTAAAAAGATTAGTTTTATAAAAGCTGCTATGAGCCACGATAATTATTCATCTCGTTTGTACACATAAGTCATTCATATGCTTTTTGAAGTTGCATGAGACAGTTTCTTTATTGTTGTAGATAAACATTCTAACTAGATTATTATCATATCATTTTAAACCATTTTATATTATACTTTTCTGTGCAAAAAAAAAAATGATCTTATTGTTTTTGTAGTAGCTAAATGTTTTTTGAAATTACTTTTTACTAAAGGACGAAAAGTACAATCACATTGATGAAGGAGAGATGAAGAAAGTTCGCGCTAAGGTTGAGGAAAAATTTGCTTGGTTTAACGAAAAAATGCAAGCCATGGGTAAATGTCCAAAACACATTGACCCACCTGTACTTCCTGTTCAAATTATAAATGAAATGAAGGTATGTCATATTTAAAAAAAAAAAAACCGATAGCTCTCTATAAAATAAATTTTAGACTTATCAAGTTTGCATAAAGTTAGAGGACCATAGACTATTTATTATAAGGCAACCATTACCTGGTAGAAATTTTTGTTGAGGAGTATGTTTCTAAAAGTAACTCGTTAATTCCGTTATCGAAAACTACATATTAGCTGTTTAATAATCTATCAGGTATAATGCCTTAAATTTTATCCGAAAAACGTCAAGAAATAAAGTTTTGATTTAGTCCTTAACGTTTTTTTCTCCGCATGGCGATTCTTTGACTTATGTCAGCGGCTATTACAAAAGTCGTTAAAATCATACGAAAATTCTTATTTTAAATATGAAATAAATCCTTAATAAAAAACGTGCAGTCAAATAGGTAAAGTTTCAAATTTTTAAAAAATATTTGTGTTTGTCAACTCAGGCATTTATAATTATTAAAGAGATAAAACGCATGTCCTGAGTTATAAAATTTTTATTGAGCGACGTTTCAGGAGTCGCTCAATAAAAATTTTATAACTCATGACATGCGTTTTATCTCTTTAATTTTCAAATTTTTGTTTAACATTAATGAGCACGAAAATAAAGCTATGACGGCCATCCTAATTCGTTAGATACTGTGTTGTCCATCTAGCACTACGAAATGTACTTCTTTCAAACCAGATTTTTTGAACTATGTTTTGTGGAAAACAACAACATGCAATGTGAAGGATTGTTGAGTTCCTAACCTGGCATTTATTATAAATAAAGTTAATTCTATGTAGAATTACCGCTGAAGCATATATTTTTTTTCAGTAACTTTAATTTCATTCTGTTTTTCCGACACTGCGATGGCTTGGCTCGCCACAGCAATATACTTGCTTTAACATAAACTTCAAATATCTAATGGTTTTGGAGTATTATGAAAATTTTCTAATAAACCATTAAAGTTTACATTGTATATTATAAATAAATTTTATTTGACCTTGAAGTTTCGTTTGTCCATCCGACACTATTTTAGACTTTTGAAATAGCCCCATCTCACCACTTGTAGAAAACTCCTTTCAAAACATTGTTTTTTTAAGAAGCGCTTCGATTTTATGTCAAATTTTGCATTATTTTCATAGAAACATTTAAGTTCAATATATGGTAAAAATATTTCGAACAAGGAATTTTTTTTTCTTAAAAAAGTTATGATTGCCAAAATTTTAGATTTACTTTAAGGTTGAATAGTAATGCTAGTAACCTGTTTGATTTTGAGAATCAGTCGGAAATTGGTTTTGAAGGATCAGTCCCGGCCTCGCAGCATTCCATCATATTTGCAATACGTGTGATCTTAAAAACTTGTTTTCTTTGTTTCCAATATTTTAAGCTGAAAGTTAAGTCGAATTATGGGTTGATAATTTTTTATAGATGGAAAAAAAAATTAATTCTGTGGATCCATTATATTTCGTTTTTTTTTTTTTTTTTTTTTTTTTTTCAGGTTTTGAGGGACTTCTGTAACGCAATAGTGAATAAATCTAAACCGAAAGTGGATCCACCGAAAGATTTCAAAGCTGATGAAAATAAAACAAATACGGAAGCTCCTAAAGAAGCTGAAAATATGGAGACCGAAGGAACAGAAAATGGCAATACAAATGAAACGCCAACCGAAAAGGAGGCGGAAGTTCCGAAAATTGATATGGAAGTCGATTAATCTTTTTTTTCTCTGGTGTCAAAAATCCAATGTTTATATCTTACAAGTCTTAATATGGCATTAATGATGTAGCGTTAATTCCTGTATATAATAGAGAAATGATGTTCCAAACATTTATATTTCATTGTTTTAATTCTTTTAAAGAATTTCAGGTTCTTTCCTAAAAACTTCTTCCCAATAAATCGATTTTAAGTTGTTAAATCATCAAAAAAATACGAAAAGTTTGTGCTTGTCCTCACTTTTGGCATGAGTCAATACCCTTTCACCCTGACCATCTGTGCAAAATTTTTAAGCCATAGTACCATTCATTCATTGTAAAATTAGACCCTTTTCCTTGAAATTGATGAGTGGACTTATTTATTAAGATCAAGCCTTTTCTTATTTTTTATAAAAATGTTTATAGAAAAGCAACTGTCATGAAACTGTGCACCTGCTCATTTTGAGATCTGTAGAATCCATAAATCACACTTTAAAAGACCTCAAATTAAATGGAAATACAAGATATTTGTGTATCAATGTTTTATTTTTATAATTGGGCGCATGATTTTTCGGATGTGGAAAACTTAATTTTCAAATTTGTATTTCCTGAGACAAAATAAACTAGCATTATAGCAAATAGACAAATGTTAATGGTAAAATGGTATTACATAGTTCTTATTGAAAGACTGATAGTAAAGTAGTTAGTAACAATAGTAAATACTAGTAGTTTTTACGTATGTTTTTTATTACATCCATTTTGTAAAATATCTCCAGTGCTACAAATTTTGAAATAATATTAGTCCGGTAGAAAATATGCCAGAAATGGGTTTTGCTGTAAAAAATTTAGGTCATTTTAAGGATAATTTTTTCGGCTGTACAGAAATGGACTGTTTCAAACTTTTTATTAATATATTTTCCTATTTAACCAACCAATATACATTTTTAATTTCGTTTAAATATTAGAAAAATTTTTTGTTAATATAAATACTAAAACAATAATTTGATATAAAATTGGTTTATAGGCGGAGTCACTCATAGAGCAAGAGCTGACCAAACCGGTTTTTAAATTATTTTTTTTCCAAGACGTTGAAAAAAGCCATGCTAATTTTGATGAAACAATGCAACAAACTTTGATTAATAGATTATTGAGTACATACAATTTTAAAAACTAGTCTTTTAAATTGGGTTCGGTTTAAATCAAAAATTGATTCATATTGACTAAAAGTGCCATATTTCATAGAGAATAATTTGTAGATTTCCATCAGTGATTTGTTCCATTCAGCAGTACACTGGAATTTTATGGAGTTTTTACCATATTTTGCTGTTTTAAATGATGGTAGAGCTAGCTTTCTGTTATTAACACCACGAGTAACGTAATTATGAGTATAGAGACTCACAGAAAATTAATTAGATATTGTTACTGTAACGTTATTTTTAAAAGAATCGTAAACGAACATAAGATTGTAAATCCTAACAAGATTAGAGAACAAAGTTATATTCAAACTATGAAATAAAAATGATGCATTAGAGCGGAAAGACTGAAAGTTTATTATTCTTAGAGCGGACCTTTGAAGTGAAAGTAATTTATTTAATAGATTGTTTCCACTCTGACACCAAACAAACAGCAATAGCTGATATACGAAGAAAAAATCGAAAAATAAATAGAAGGAATGGTATTATTATTAACGTAATGACGTATTTTTGAAAGCATGCTATCTGACCTAAGTTCTTAATTAGTTCGTTAATATGATGTTTCCATGTCAAACTCTCATCAATCAAAACTCAAAGGTAATTGACATACGTTGAAGGGTAAAGACGCTTCCCGTTTAATTTTATCTTTAATTCATAGTCAATAGGTTTTCTTCTACTACGAAATACAATTAGCTCGGTTTTCTATTTAGGAAAATTCTGTTAGCATTTAACCAGTTAGCAATACCTCTTGAGATCTGAATTAATATTTTTATTATATTTATTGACTTGTTTACATATAAAAGGTTCGTGTCGTCAGCGAAGTGATGTACTACAGAATGCTTAACTGATTGATTAAAATCATGTAAAATAAAAATAATAAAGGACCCAGTATAGACCCATGTGGGACTCCGTATTTAATAGTTTGGATAGAAGATTTAAAACCATTTATTGTTACGAATTGCTCACGGTTGTTTAAATATGAAGAAAACCAATTTTTTAAAAAAATTATCTACAAACTTGTGGTGAAGTAATAATCATTTACGGATGTTATTAAAATTGATATAGATTTCATGTTAAGTTGTATTTAAAGGGCTCACCGCTTCTGTTACTCAATTGGTTTAGACAGGGGAGAAATTGTAAATTAACAAAGAAAAATGCTCGAAAACATTCCCGTTTATATAAAAGACCAAAGTGAAATTACATTTCCAATTTTTGAATAACTTCTACACCATAAACACGAAAGGGTAATTTATTCAGCATGCACAATAAAATCTGCGTTAATTTTAAGGTATACGTGAATCCAATCAAACAAGTTACTCCTAGATGAGCTACCAATCATACAAACTACTCCTAGATGAGCTACCATTACCATTTATATTTCACTGTTAAATAGGATAGCCAAAGGAGAGCGATGTTTTAACAGCTTTAATTGCTCTTAAAGAAGAAGGTAAAATTTCGTCTGTTATTTTAATCTTTGACGAAATGTATATAAAAAAATTTTCTGGGAATAAAGTACTGGGAAGTGATAACGATGGTGAATTCTTTATGTTAGTTGGACTAAAAGAGAATGTACCATACGTTATTAAAGCATTACTTGAAATTAAAATTCTAGCAGAATGGTTAAAAGATCAAAGGGTAAGTTCGATAAATGTTTTAATAAAAATGGTTTCTATGTAGGGACGGGGTGATGTGAGTGACAATCATGCTAGTAATTTATCTGCTTTTACCAAACTGTTAAGTGAGTATAGCAGTGAAAACGAGTTATTTATCACCATAAATAGTAAAAAAGTTCATTTATTTTTTGATAAAAGTCAACTTGGTAAAAAGAATAAGAAACAACCTGCTCAATAACAAAAGATTCATATTCCACCATTTCGATTTGAGGAATTTCGAGATTCTATTTTAGTTACTGCAGGAGAGGTAAGGTGAAAGTTGTTTCAAGATACTTTTGAGAAAGACGAACAGTTAGGTTCTAACTTAGGAAAGCACCTAAGCTCACAAACAAAGTATTACACCCAGGTAATTGGAAACAAAATATTCCTATAGCTCTTGCAATTTTTGATGAGTCCGCAATTGCAGCTAAACAATTTTACTTTCCAGATGAATCTCCAGCTTGCTAGTTTTTATCCTTAATTAACAAGTGGTGGGCCATCTCTATTTCAAAAAACCTGAAAAGTTCCCATCATTTTTTAGGTCATGCAGCTGAAACGAATGACAAAAAACCACAGTTTTTCAGGGCTTTGGCTAGTTTGGTGGAGGAATGGCAAAATTCCGAACTGTGAAAAGTTTTCACCGACCAACAAACGAGTTCTGTGCTCACACAAACAGATGAGTGGTGGTCGGTTTTTAGTGCCGCTAAAAGATATACAATTAGAGAGGATAAAAATAACACATTTTGAGAGATATTCATGTGAAATATGTGTTAGAGCGATAAATTGATAGCACAGAGTTAGATAATTTAATCGTGCTTCTTGATGAAGAGGAAGACTTGAAAGTATGTGATAATAGAAGAGAACTAGTATATTGTATAGTAGTGTATATTGCTGGTTTTATTGCAAAAAAGCTGTTAGAAGTTTCAAGTGATTTTTTGTGATTTTATTTCTTCGAAAAAGTTTGTTGAAAACAATCAGGATTTTGATTATTTAAACAGTCTTTCACGAGGTGGATTAAAAATCCCGTCTTAAAATTTTGTAGATTATGTATGTCAGGGGTTTTCGTTGATTGAGTTTTGCTTTCAGGAGGTTTTGAAATGTAATGGTGAAGTGAGAATTGCTGTTATTCATCTCTTGAAACATTCCTCCACGCTGAAAGTTTCATTTGTGATGTTCAGTTAAAGAAAGAGAAATATGTAACAGAACAGATGCAAACATATATCTAAACAACAACAGGAAATTATCAACTCACAAAGAAATAGGCGGAGGACTTGCAAAATGCAAAAAGTGTTAGCGCCACAAAGAATAAACCTCTTTATTAATAAAAAATAAATTTATTTGAAAGTTAGAATTTTTTGTTAATATTTTTCATCATTTGAAATAAAATTATTGGTAAATGTGTATTTTGGTTTCTGTTTCATACCCATTATTTCCTGACAAAATATTTTGAATATCTTTATTAATAAAAATGTTCGGTGATATTAGATAAACACCTGTGTTTAATTGAATCTCAATAAGTTTGGTTTTAAAATTAATCCTGCTAAATGTTTTTAACGTTTATTATATTGATTCCAAGCATTCAGAAATACAAATATCAGCCATTTTTCTGACGAAAAGGCAAGCTATAAGTATAAGTAAGTAAGTAAGTAAGTAAGTATTTATTCTGCCACAAACAAATATACATTAGCTATGAAAATTACAAGACAAC
>JAUZNK010095900.1:0-12201 GCA_035046665.1 Euphysa ruthae
TGTATATATATATTAAATTATATATTAAAATCTGAAATTAACATTTCTATTTGTTTATAAATTTTTACGAGACTATCCATCGATGAAATCTTTTAAATCGTACAGAAGCCTATTAAATTTTTTCTTTTTTAGAAATAAGTTTATAAAGGTTTATATAGAAATAAATAACACTGTATTTGGGTTGTTTCGTTGCGTAATTTGGAATTTTAGCAAACTAAAATTAAAAAGAAAAAGAAAATCCCAATTAAACGTCGCAGAATAGGAAATTAAAAAGCGCTTTTTTTGTTTAGCTGTACCTTTCTTTTGACCTTCAAAGTGATATAAATTGATTTTGGTTCATATTCCCATGCGTTAGGTATAATTTCTCCTTTTCTGTTTGCCAAAAAAATTTGAAAGCAAATAAATGGTCTACTTACTATATTCAAATATGGATTTGCTAATTCACGCATGCCAGAGGCCTACTAAGTTTGAAATCTACTTCGGAATAAGTCAGAAAGGTTTGAACGGCATTTAATGATCATTGACTGTAGTAGCTGTAGTAATCCAGTTAAATTTTTCTCCACCATCTTTCAAGTGTGATTTCAACATTTTGTGGAAAAATTTTATTGGGCCAAATTTATTTTTAATGTGATTATTGTAAAATTAAAAATAATAATTGTAAACATTATTCAGGTTTTATCGGATATTACTATATTTTATTATCATATATTGTGTATAATTCTGTTATTCTGTAAATAATTCTGTAATTGTAGTTTATATTTATATTGTGTTTATTATTTTTATATTTACATTAAATTTTCCAAGTTGTATGTTGCAGTTTTTTCAATGAATTTGATTTTTTTTTTCCATTATAGGCTCCCTGATGTTCCTCTTGTTGCAAACAATCTACTGGTAGTAAGGGCAGAAGTTTAAAACTATTTGGACATGCTGTAGACCTTGCTAGGTTTTTTATTTACTTTGGTTATGTCTCAGACGGCTGAGTAGTATGAAACCAGTAAGATAAAATGTTAAAAACACCTGAATAAATATGTCTTAAAAAAGTTCTCGACGAAGATGCTTTTAAGGTTATTGATAGCAGGATTGATTTAAATCCACTCACGAACGCTGGAGAGAAATCAGAGATAATATATTTGTTTTTAATTAAGAATTAAAGAGAGTCCGTCGATTACTTAATCTATAGCTGAATACTAAAAATTGAAAAAAATTCGTAGGGTAGGTATAGCATTTTATATAAAATTTATAATTCTAAAAAAGATATTTCTCCAATCTCCAAACACTAACCGTATAACTTAATACTTTTACGTCGAGAACTTTTCCTGTGTCGATGAAAATCGCAGTAACAACGCCATTATTAGAGGAGAATCCTCTACGTTGCCAGCTCCAGTATACAGACACACTCAAACCAGTGAAATTGTCATAATTGTCAATAGCTTTGTTTTTAATTCTACGTACTTCATCAACGGAGTCTTTCATTGAATTTGTAGCAACCTCAGTCACTGCGACAACCATTTTGTTAACTATTCTATTATATACGGAGAAAGTCATTGGACTAGGCATTTTCATAAGCGTTGGAAACTTTTCTATACCAGCACAACCATGAGCCATTATTCTCATAGTATGAACCATTTTTCTGTTGATATCAAAGCTTTTCTCCTTCGATAAACATTCAGGTGAAGTATAATATTCCTTTACATAGCCACAACTACAGTTTACTACTAGTTTATAATAAACCATTTTTTGTGGATACATTTTCCTTTAACCCAAGATGGTCACTGTGACAAAATGGACAATTTAATTCACTAAAGACACTAGATAAAATTTCCATTTCAACCAATCTGTTTCCAGTTATACCTTTACAGGTAACTAAGGGTATCACTTGAACTTTTTTAGCTGAAACGGAGGTGTACATATCTATTATTTCAATATACTATTTAATTCAATGTTTACAGGGATGTTATTTAATTAATTAATTACATCATTTAATATTTAATTCATTATTTACATCATTTAAGTCAGTATTTACAGCTTTATTTTAATTGTTATTCAACAATGAAATGCTGGGTTTCTTTTTCATAAAACATCACGATTACTGTTTTGACTGATTTAAAACTTCCCATGATAACAGCATATAAAACTTCAGCAAGGGAATGGCTTAAAAACGGATGTTTACCTTTACGATCGAAAAATTGTTTATCTAACGTTTTCAAACCATTCTAAGCATTTTAAAATAGGTAAAAATGATATTTTTTAAATTTTCACAATTTGAAGATCTTTTAGGGTATTCCCCCTTAAGATAAAAATTTCTCTTTTTTAGAAGAAACCTTCTTTTTTATTCACAGTAAAAAACTATTTACTATCACTGGACGGATATTTAAAGCAAGAAATTTATTGCCGAAAGGGAGCAAAGGTCATGCCACTTGTTGCAATAATTATAGATATTAAAAATCTGGTCCAATAAAATATTTACATATCTGAAATCACTGTATCATCTTTGTGATCTCTTTAATTAGGAGGCTGGAAGAAAGTATGGATTTTAAAACGTCTTGGTGTCGACATTTCTGTACCCTTGGAAATTCAGCATGTTTTTGATGGCGTCACTAATTCGAAAAAAGTAAATATATCTGTAAACTATCAAGTGAAAATTGGAATTTTTAACTTCCTTTAAGGATAGAAAAATTTATAGTTTTTCTTTTAAAATTCAAACTCCACTTTTTGGCCTTTTTTGCATATGCTTCCTGCTTTACCCTGTTTATTACAAAATTTCCTGCTTTTTTGTAGACTTTGATTTTCCAAACAATATTCAAATAAATAATTGGTCCTTGATAACCTTAAAATGCAGCATATATAAGCCTGGACTTTAAGTAATTTTTGCATTGTATCAATTATAATGCACTTAATAATTTATCATGACTTAATGGAAGTGTGCAAGCATTTTCTATATATAAATACGATACATAGATGTTAATGAGATCATCGTTTACTTGTGTTAGATTAAACATTGAAGGCATTTTATGATTTTTTATTATTTTCTGCTTCTCTTTTTCACTTTGATCAGCATAACTTTAGAAACTCTAATTACGGAAAACACTAATCCTTTATCTTAAATTGAAATTTCCAGTTTATACACAATGTGAGTATGTTGCCTTAAAAATCCCTTCGCTTTATTCTTAATTAGACTTCTAACAATTTACGATGAACAGTACAACAAAAAAATTCTTTGCTGATTCATGGTTAACCGAGTACAGTTGGATAGAAGCCGTGACAAATAATATTTTTTCAGCGACAAGTAGGGTATACAAATCAACCTTTAAAATAGACAATAGTTGCATTACAACAGTTAAGCGTCATGCTGCTACAGATAAGCTGGAAAAAAACATGTCTTCCCAGCGAAAATTTCTCACAGATGGTAAACACTTACTTACTCCAAAGACATGTGTTTATAGTGCTAGTGAACAGGTTATTAAAGCAAAGATTCTCCTACCTCTAAAAGTTGTTGAATCAAATCAACCATTTGCATCTGCAAATGGTGGTAATTAATTTTTTCGAAATATGTTCCCTGACTCCATTATTGCAAAGGCATATACACAATCAGAAACAACGTGATGCGTACAACATTCTTTTCGAAACAGGCAAATAAGATAATTACGTCTCATTGTTGGTCATTTGTGTCGTATTGTGCAGTAAACGATTTGATCGATAACTTCATTCATTTTGTGAAATAACTTGACTTAAATGCATGTCATTTGTTAAGACTTGGAATGGATGATCCTAATGTTAACAAATCATTCGAAAATAATCTTAAATCAAATCACAAGACCAATTCTCTACATAGTTTATTACAATGGAAATTTGTGCTCTACTTACCACAAGCAATGGTTTGGATAAGAAATGAAGTGCTTAAAACTGATAATAGACTTGGATCAATTTCTCATTGATTAGCACTTTTTTTTTAATATTCTTCTGCTCGGCGGGAAGATTAGGCTGAAATGGAAGACTTTACTAGTGTTATAAGTGTGTATTTGCTGAGAAATTTCACAACTCGTTGGTTAAGGATGGAACATGTATTGGTAAGTATAATTGAACAATTTCAAAATCTTTATGAATACTTTATAAACCGCGTACCTTTGCTGAAGCACTTCAAGAAAGATATCAAAGGTACACAACAATACTAACGTAAAAAGAAAAACTTGAAAATTAAAACTACTTTACCAAACATTTGTAGTGTATGTTGCCTACGATCTCAAGAAGCTTATTGTTCCATTCCAAAACCCATGAGACAATGATAAGTATGTTGCACATTGAGATACTTGAATTTAGAGAGAATGTCTTGCACCACGCAAGACATTCTCTCTAAATTCGTTAATGTTAAGCGTATAATAAATGTGAACAAGACAGCTATGTTGCCTTTACCTATCCTCTTTGAACCTGATATTAAAAATAACCTTATACACAAGAAAGCGTGTGATTTTGGTACAAAAGCAAAATCATTGATACAGAGGCTAGATGCTGTAGAGCAAAAAAAATTGAAGGAAATGCAACAAATATCCTAATGGCATGCACCAATAATTTTCTTAAGAAGCTACCTTTAAGTTAGCAAGCGTAAGTAAGTAACTAAGTAAGTAAGCGAGCAAGTAAGTAAGTCAGCAAGTAAGTAAGAAAAAAAATAGGTAAGTAAGTATATAGGTAAATAGATAAGTGGGTAAGTAGGTAAAAAGGTAAGTAAAAAAGTAATTTAGTTATTAAGTAAGTAAATAAGCGAGCAAGTAAGTAAGTAAGCAAGCAAGAAAATAAGTGAGTAAATAAGAAAGTAAGTAATTAAGTAAGAACTAAGTAAGTAAGTAAGAAAGCGAGCAGTTAAATGAATAAGAAAGTAAGTGAGCAAGTAAGTAAACAATCAAGCAAGGAAGTAAATAAGTAAGTAAACAATCAAGCAAGTAAGTAAGTAAGTACTTCTTTTGCCTCAACCAAATATACATAAGCTATGGAAATTACAAGGCAACAAAAAGCAAAAAAATAACAACAACAATAAACATTAAGATATAAATCAAATGGTGGCAAGGATAGGCACAAAAATTGTCTATCACAACAATATTTCCATTTATTCCAAAGATTGGTTCAGCTGAAGCTCAGTAAAAAAAAAAAATTTTATACAGAATTATAGTCTTTATATATTCGGTTTGCGAACTATATCCAGAGAGATAAAAAATTTTTTCTTGATCTTATGTTTAAAAACTTTATAGTTTTTGATTGAGTTTATTTCATTAATAAGCCTGTTCCATACAAAGAGACCTTTCGAGGACAGACAATTTTTTCCCATGGTGCAACTTCTTAAGGGTGAATCTAGCCTTAGATGGCTCTTGTGTAGAGGGATTCTTCTATTTCCAGAAACTTTAATGATTTCAGACATGTAACTTAGGTTTGGTCTATGCAAAGTCAATGGGCGAAGTAGAGGTTATCATGCGTAAATATTCATAATTAACTTAATAATTATACTAATTTATTTATTTTAGGTACTTGAGTTTTTGTGATGAAGGTAGAAGACCAAACTATGAAAACCTATGATTGTTAGTGAAGTGTCTGTTATGTCTTTCACATGGTAATAATGACCCAAAAACAGGTTTCTCTATAAGTAAACACTCGCTGTAGATACATGGATATTCTACAAAAAAGAAACTATCGAAGCCAGTTTGGCCAAAGATTACATTATCTAACATAATGGAACAAACAATCTGATAACCAAAGAATGATAAAGTCATCAGAGAATTATGAAATATGATAAGATTTTAAAATCTTGTTTTATTTTATTTTGTTGATAACAGTCCTTTAGACTAGCTGAACAAAGAATATTTATAGCACAGTGTAGAAAGCCCATAAGACATTCAAACAATTTAAAAAAATATTTTTACATTTCACCAATAGCAGAGTAATTCCCTGTTGTAAGAATGACGAATTGATACGAGTCATGGAGATAGAAAGCTGTGTTTTCAAATTTATTAAATATGACGTGATAACCTATTGTCTCAATCAATTGTGAAGTACTACTCTTTGAAATGCCGATTTTTCATATTTTGGATGGTAGCAGTTCAAACAGTAATTATTACAGTCAGAATCTTTCTGTTTTCAAAACTTTTGTTTTATGTCTCAATTGTTTTGCTTGATAAGTTGTTAGTAACAATGTGTTGAACAAATTATTGTCAGATTAAAATATGACCATATTATCTGACAATACTATACTATGTTAAATTGATTCAGGGCCTGAAGTACGTCGTTATTTTGTAGCTGACGAACTTAACATTAGATATCCTCATGTTTTTTTATTTGAATGGTTAGCCTTATATAAATGTTGTCTTTTTAATGCGCTATTTTATTTCATTTTAAATATATAAAATTTAAAAAAGTTTAAACCCAATTAATTGACTTTTTTTTCGTATGACTGGTTTTTGTTTCACACCAATTGAATCAAATTAACAAACATTTACTGGTAAAGTGCATTTTTTTCTTTCTGAAAAGCAAATCATGTGCTGTATTTTTAATTATTGTTTTAGGTACCATAGCATATATCAAGTTAATTGGAGATAGTTTTTACTCATGAAGATTAATCGGAGAATGTTTCATCATTACTACTTTTTTATTTTTTGTAATTCTATATACTTACTAGCTGAATACTGTATACAATTGTCAAGTAAACTTTAATCTAAAAAGCAGGGAAGGCTCTTGCTTTCTCCTGCTTTTCAACAAAAATGTCCTCTTCATCCTGATTTCAAGCCACAAAATGTCCTATTTTTTGGAGATGATTTGTTTGTAGAAAAGCTTTAGAAAAGCTAGATCATGATTTATACAACTTAAAAAAATCCACCAGGTCATTACTTTGTCTTAGTATATGTGCTATTTGTAATCTACCTCTCGCACGCATTGTCAGATATAAATTCTACTCATATGTTATTTATTTTCCTAAAATATTTAAACTTATTTACATTTTAATAATATTTAGTTGTATTTCATTGATAGATACATAATTTAATATTATTCAAGTAATACAAATACAAAAAACGTTTAATATTTAGATGTGTGCATTGTGTCTGAGAAAATATATTGATTGATTGATTTTATTTAAAAAGAGAGGAAAATAATGAAATATCATAGTAGCGCTGTTTTTTATTTTGGTTCATCTATCCCGCTCACGATATGTTTTCAAAACGATACACCAAAACTATCCCTTATGAAAATCTGAAATTGTCTCGCATCTGGTTTTCCTGGATCGTTGTGAAATGAGTTGGAATAATTAAACGTTTGATCCACTCTTTTTTATACTATACCCGTCTATGCTAACTATTCACACTATCATTGGTTCTTGATAAGTAGTTATAAGTCCATCGAAGCATGTTCCACAGGTTTAACGGAAACATTGGTCGACGGCATGGTGCATTTCTCCGGTAACTTTTGATGTAGTTGTCCTCAAAATACTCGAAAATATCATCCATCTGATCAATATACATGACACGAACTAATCGCTGAGCTGTTCAAATCCTTCAACCAAATTCTTGGTTGTCATTGTACGCTGCTGATGGCCAAACTCCTGTATTTTCTTCTTCATGTTTTTTGACAATTGGTAAAAGCATCCTTTCATATCGACAATGTCATTTAAATGTTCCACTGTGTTGATTGCCGCCCTCTCAAAACTGACCCTGGTGTCTTGCAAGTAGCTATGGCCAACTAGATTGAAAATTTGATCGAAGAATCTTATGTAAGTTGTTCCTTATTTGGCAAGAGCGAGAAAACACAAGGAAATATTGAACCATCACGTTGAGCATGTAACGTATATAACAAGTAAAAGACTCTAGGGCAAACTTTAAACTTCTGCGTAACAATGTTCTAACTCGCTTAAAACTCGGAAACTAATATCAGAACCAAAAATAAACATTCAGTTACGATTCTACACCACTATCAATCAATAAAAAGTCCTCATCTGCCAATGTCTTTTGGAAGACTAGGGGCAGCTCTGATAAATCTTCACGATTTATTGGATTGGGAGGCGTGTTGTTAGAACTGTTTAGAGCTGAAAAACTTTTAAAACTACCACCAACTTTTTCTAAGAGTTTTGGTACAAATTCCATAATTTTTAGGGCTGGCATTCTTTGGAACTTTCTTCCGAATGTATCAAAAACTTGTACATCACATATTTTATTTAAAGTTCATATCCGAGGTTGGAACGAGAGTACATGTACGTGTTTCTTATATATATAAATTTATTTTTATTTTCATGTTAGCCAGTTTTCTGTTTATTAATTAATTTTTAGTTTATTTGTAGTTTTTACATCAACCAATAAAAAAATAAGAAAATTTGCTTTGGTTTATATTAGTCTTTATGGTTTATAACCATATTGTACTAGAAAATACCAACGTTAAAAATATAATAAATAAAATTATTTTCTCATGCTTTCTGTATATCTCTTCTCGCTGTTGAAGTAGAAGAAAGGTGCGGAATCTTCAGATGCCAGCTCAGTACTAAGTATTTGCTGTGGCATATCTGTTGTTGTTTGGGCCTTTCTTTTAATTTGAGTAGTCACTTTATATACTTCAACCTGTTTCTGAAATGGGACATGCGTACGTTCCTTAACCTGCCCTACGAGCTGGTTCTTTTCATCCAATTTAACTAATACCTTGTGTTTTCCATCTTGACTAATAAGTTTGTAATCTGATAAAGCAAATAAAGAGCTCATAGCTCATAGTGGTTCCAGGAAAAATACCTCCCGGAAATATACTCTCGGAAATATACCCCCGGGTATTTATCCCCAGAAAAAATACCCCTGGAAATATACCCCAGTTAAACAAACCCCTTGGATATATACCCCCGGAAATATGAATCCGTGAAATAATCCCCCCGGAAATATACACCTTGAAATATACCCCAAAGGGCCTGAGAGCATTTTTTCTTTAGAAAATTTTTAATTTTTGTTTTAATGGTGTGAGTCTTTTTGCAAAAAATATACGCCATGAAATATATTTTCGTTTTAATCGTGTGAGTCCTTTTGCAAAAATATACGCCATAAAATATTTTGATTAAACTAAAGTTTTTTGTTTTGAGACGAAACTCAGAAAATTTTCTTTATTTGCCTGAAATGCAACAATTTTCCAATAGGGAGAAATGTGTAAGGAGGGAAAAGTTTTAATATAATTTGGGAGCATGTTTCAAATAAGACTACCTTTAAACTGGAATGGATTTGTTCCACAAGCTTTCGAAAATTTATGATGAAGATTTAATACAAAATTTATTCTAAGGGTATCAGGAACTTGTTTCAAAGAGAAAAGATCTTGAACTAGTTTAAGATTTGTACGACAAAATAGACTTATATATTTGAGTAATCAGTAACTGCAAATATCTTGTGTGCACACTACAACTGTTGTGAGAAGTTAACAATTCTTCAAGATCTACATTAAAGTTGCTTTAGATTGTTCTTAGTACCCTCTTCTAAACTCTGTTTATAAAATTCTTTTCTGTTTTGGAACAAAACATACAGATCAGAAGGCAGTATGAAAAATATGAGAGGACATGGGCATAAACTAACAGCCTTGACGGAGATAATGGCAAGGAGTTTTTTACACTTATAATGGCACACAGTTTCTGGTTTGCCTTTTTACAAATACTAATATGACTGGAAAAGGATTGAGACTGTTATCAATTAATAAACCTAAGAGTTCTACCTCGCTTTCAGCAACAACAATTTTATTACAGATAAATCTATATTATTTGTTTTTATTCCAAGGAACATCAGTTGGGATTTGAAAGGGTTGGCGACAAGGGAGTTTATAGAAAACCAACTGCATATTTGTCATAACTCAGCTCAAAGTTTACAGATAACTGAATCAACAGTCGCAGGCTAATATGGTGTTAGCATTGACAAAATTGCATACTTCAATTTGTTTGAGGAAAAGAAAAAGTTGTTTAAAAAAATATTAAATAGAGTAGGACCTAAAATTGAGCCTTGAGGAACTCAACCCCAAAATTGACATCAAGCCACTTACTAAATATCGAGCTTGTCTTTACTCTCTGTTAATATCCTTTCAGAAAGCTCCTCATAAAAAGTAAACTACACTTTGAGAAACCATAGGCCTCGAATTTGGCTAGATGCAGGTCATGTTGGATACACAGTCATAAGTCTTTGAAAAATCAATAAGAACTGTACCTATCATCCCCTTGTTGCCCAAGCAACTTTGCCATATTCGCAAAAAATTTAACAATACAACTTGCATAGAAAAACCTTTGCGAAAACCACAAAGACTATTTTAAAAATGATTTGTTTATTTGTTCAAAAACAACTCTTTTAAAAACCTTCGAAATTGTAGGCAAGATACTAATTGAACGATAGTTTATTTTAATTGAGATATCCCCTTTTTTAAACACAGGCAAACTGCACTGATGTCGATTGTGGAAAAAAAATTTTTTTTTTTTTATGTTTAACAAAGTTAAAAACGATGTTTTTTTGCTTTTTGAAAAAGATGAATTCCGCTTCAAGGCCGGAACAATTAAAAGGTGAACTTTTCCAGATTTCTTTGCGAATTGTTTTAGATAAAAATGTGTTTCCATTACGTTTTTATTTGTCAGAAATTGAGCTATACAAGTTCCCAGACGCGATTTAAAGCAAATTGGTTTTTTTATAATGTTCTCCAAACAGTCTTCTTCCATGAATTCATTCATAGGAGATTTATCTGGCACTAAATTCATGTCTCATTATTATACAGTCATTGTGTTTACGCAAATAAAACTCAAGAACTAAAGATAAGTCAAATAAAATATATTCTCCTTTATTTTTTACCGGTTATAAACAGCAATTATTAGTTATTGGTGCTTAACCATTTTAGGTTTTTCAAAGTAATTCCGAAAGGAATAGCCTTGATGAAATGTCATTGGTGCCACAGTGAATAACTGCAATATCATGCGTTTCACCAGAAAGAGTCGCATCGACATAACATTTCAGAGATTTAATAGTGGCACCAGGAAAAGGTTAAAAGAACGCTATGTGACCAGGTGTGTTATTATTAAAGTCCCTGTTCAATTCTGGAAGGCAATTTTCTCAAAAGGCAGCAACTTTTTTCTTTTTTTTTGATGAACCACCTGCGCAAAAGAAGATGGACAAGGAACGGCAGAAATTATTGTGTTAGTTGCTTAGCTGTATGGAGAAGGACAATAGAAATAATTTTGAACAAGAAAAATGAAGTTAGAAACAGAACGAATTTTATTTTTAACTAATTTCTTTGGAATTTGCCAAATTGATTGATTAGTTTCCTGATTAGTTTGATTACAATTAACATTTTAATCGGTTTCATGTAAAATATTGAGTTTAGAGTTTCATGCACAAAAGAGACGATTTTCGTCGAATTTATTGTGTGATTTTTTATCAAGTGTCGATTTGTTTTTTATCTGACCTTTGAGCGATTCTATTTATTGTTTTATAACCTGCACTTCATCAGCAATAAGTTTGTTTAAGTCTAAAACATCAGCAACTTCAGCAACTTCATCACCTATATAAACAACAGTTTAATAAATAGTTTTATTTTGAAAAGTTTTAACTGATAAAATGTTTTTAGCTACAAGTCGATCCAAAAAGAGTTTAATTTCTGACTTACCAAAATCTATTCCTGAGCATTAACTTGTCGTTGTTGTATAACTTTTTCAAATTAAACTCTGTCAGAAATTATTGCTATTTTCGCAGGTGAGGATATATTTAGTTATTTTAGAGATTCTTTTTCTTTGGTTTGTACTTGTGACAACAAACCTCCTTTTTCTTATGTCTACATTTTGATACCATTTTGCTTCTTCTTTTATTATAAGACCCTCTCTTTTAAATTAAGCTATCTCTGTTTTTTTCCTTAAGGCATAAGTTTTATGATCTAGATTGCTGCTCATAAGGTTCATATTTTTTTAGAATTTCCCATTTAACCACTGGTGTCCCGTTTTGCTTTTTGATACTCCAATATTCTTTGGAGAGCTCTGTCTCTAACTTGTATTTTTCGTTCACAAAAGATTTTTTGTGATTTGCTAAGCGCAATTTGAAGGCAGTTTCGCAAAGTCCTATATAAAATTTTGCTGCATAATTGTCAAGATTTGAATCAGTTACAAATATAAGAATACAAATTGAAGAAAACTGAAAGTCTCGACATCAGTTATCATGGCATTAAAATTAAGCAACATACCAAGGTTAA
>JAUZNK010095911.1:0-12200 GCA_035046665.1 Euphysa ruthae
CTCATCCTTCTTGTACCTCCTCATCCTTCTTGTACCTCCTCATCCTTCTTGTACCTCCTCATCCTTCTTGTACCTCCTCATCCTTCTTGTACCTCCCCATCCTTCTTGTACCTCCTCATGCTTCTTGTACCTCCTCATCCTTCTTGTACCTCCTCATCCTTCTTGCACCTGTACTTGTAAGTGGAATAAAAGGAAAAAAAATAAAGAAAAATCCTACATCAAACCATTTATTGAAAAATGAACGTTGCAAACCAGACAAATTATATGATTGGTATCCAAGTAAATTCTGATGTTGTTTCGAAGTTTATTATTGGGCTCAAATTAATCTATTCATAGAGCACTGGTAATCAATTTGTGTGAGAAGCACTTTTTCATATTCCTTATGCTGTTTTTAATTAACTTACTGTACGTACAGTTTCTTTATAAAAAAGTTGCTAGAATTTTTGGAGAATATTTGTTATAATATAATGAATTAGCTCTTTGAAAAATATGTCTTTGTGTTAAAGGAAGCAAAACGATGTCAAATGAAAATTTCTGTTTCAAAAATCTGTTGTACTTTTAGCAGAAAAAGATTAATTAACTAATTAAATTAATGCTGATTAATGATCAAAAATCTCTTTATTTAATTGCTTTGAAAAAAGTTGTGGTTTGCAGAAAATGTTATGACATTCTATATAAAACATCGTATCGGTGAAATATAAAACCTCGTATCAATGAAGAACCGAAAACTGTTATATACTATTCTAAAAATATATGTGAATTTACTTTAGTATGCTTTTCGGTTGTTGTGTTTTGAGATTAAAGGCCATATTTTTTTTTGAAAGGCAGAGTCTGGCAAGACATGATCAAGAGAATATTATCTAAACATGTTTTTTAAAAGTCCAATGGGCCTAAATAATCGATAGGAAGGGTTATTTGTTTTTGATAGATGTTTACTTTCTGTAAGTACCTTGGCTAAAATTTGGTAGATCTTTCAACTTTTTTGCGAATTTAATGCATTTTTAAAAGGACCGCATTTATTTCACTTTTATTTTTAAAAGACAGTAAAACCAACAATAACCAAATATTTACTTAGACTTGACTGATGATTCCAAATATTTACTTAGACTTGACTGATGATTCCAAAATTTTTTCACGTTTCATAACTCACCACAAATTCCCGAAAATTTGGGTTGAAAAAATAAGGTTTTCGAGAACGGACTTGTTTTTGCACTGCGGTGTTTCGTAACTAAAATTTATCCACGTTTTATTGGAAATTGTTTTCTTCAATATTATCTAGCACAATTGAGCATATTTTTCGAGTGGCATGAAAAAACGCAACAAAGGTTGCTTTACAATATTAATTCAAATTTATGTCTTAGTTATCAATTATTTATTTTGAGAGGTAGAAAATGAGAAATTAAATTTTACAAATAGGCTTACTCACGAAATTTTGCGCAAAGTGCAATTTTTAAAATTTTGGCGAAGGATAATGTAAAATCAATTTTATTTTTATGTTGGTTGAACAAATAGTTTCTAGAAATAAAGTCGTCTAGAAATCCAAAATTCATAATATATCGACAGCTACGTTGTTCAACATCGATGCCCAGTTATCCGACATCGATGCCCAGTTGTCCGATATTAATGCCCATATCCGATTCCATACCGGCTAATATTTTCAATTGTTTCCTTACTGGAAAAAATTAGAAATATACCGAATGGGTATGTTTCAGTTGTTTTATGTTTGGAATGCTTATGTAACACGACATAGAATAGCTTATCTTAAAAAGTATGAGAGATTAAAAATATTTTAATTTAAAATTTTTATAATACTATGATAATATTATTTTATAATAATATTGATAATATTAATTTATAATAATATTCATAATAATATTGATAATAATATTAATAATAACAAAATTAAAAAGCTTTTGTTTTGAATAAAGTTTTGCAGAACAATTCGAGCGTATCGATTTCAGATATCGATATGGATTTTAGATATCGATATCGATTCCAGATATGAGTTCTGTTTTATTCCCCAAATACAATTTATAGGCATTCTTGTTCCAAAAACCCGAGTGTTGTCCGAAGTTGATGTTCATTTGTCGGAAAATGTTTTTATAGGAAAGATCTATTTATAAATCTGGAAGAATATAACTTTGACCGAAATACGTGAAGTCATTGTGCTGCAACTGAAAAATACACTCCTGCGTTCCAATAGCTGAGGTGCAAATGTAACCAAATCCAAACATAATAACAAAAAATCTGACTAGTACATCAGTATTGGGCCTAAATGAGGTCAATTGAAAAAATTTTAAGAGGTCATACTTTTCTAAGAAAAGAAAGATTACATTATCGACCAATTATCCAAAACGTTTTATTTTAATTTAAGCGTTGTTTTTTCAAAGTTAGCAATTTTTAACTTTTGTTTGCCAACAAGCTCGCCATGCTTTCGTAAAACTTTATACATTCATTAAAAAACTCATCTTCTTGCAAATGTAAATTGAAATTTCAACCTGAGATTATAAAGATTATAATCTTGTAAAGTCGCTTTTTACTAAGGTGCAAAATTCAATTCAGTCTTATATTTAACGTTAGTTAAATCGTAATACATGAAAAATAATAAATCAATATAGAAAGGTTTTCGAAAGTATGGGATTCTTGTTGGCAAACCAAAGTTATAAATTGCTAACTTTGAAAATATAAAGCTCAAAGTAAAACAAAGATCTATGGGTATGTTACTACTACATATACTACTACATATACTACTAGCGCATATGAAAATTATCATAATTCAATACAATATGATATGTTATGTTATGCATAAAAACAAAAGTTTGAATCCTAGAAGCGTTCGCAAGTAAGTAAATAAGTGAGTAAGCAAATAAGCAATCAAGTAAGCAAGTAAGCAAGCAAATATGAAAGCAATCAATCAATCAAACAAGCAAGCAAGAAAACAAGTAGGCAAGGAAGCAAGCAAGGAAAAAAGCAAGCAAGCAAGCAAACAAGTGAGAAAACAAGCAAGCAAACAAGAAAGCCAGCAAGCAAGCAAGAAAACAAGCAAGTAAGTAAGTAAGCAAGCAAGCAAGCAAGCCAGCGAGCAAGCAAGCAAACAAGCAAGCAAGTAAGTAAGTATAAGTAAGTTCTGCCACAAACAAATATACGTAAACTATAGAAATTACAAGACAAGAGAAAAAAAATAACAAAAGAAATAAACAGTAAGGTAAAAAACAAATGGAGACACTAATAGTCACAAAAATTCTGTCACAACAATATTCCTGTTATGGTACCGTTATGTATCGCACGCAATAACAGAGATTGATTTAGCCGTAGCATAGTAAAAAAAAATTCGTGTTTTTTTTTTGTTTTCTTTTTTTTTTAGAGAATTACATAGTCTGTAATTAATAAGTCTGGGAATTATATCTGGAGAGGTAAAAAGTTTTTCTTTGATCTTATATTTCAAACAGTTATAGATTGAGATTCATTTTATTTCATTAGAAAGCCTGTTACACATAAAGAGACTCTTTGATGGGAGTACTTGCACTGTTTTTAATATTATTTGCAAGGGTGTTCAACATTAAACTAGCTTTATTTAGCGGAGAATTTGTATCGTGAGTAGCAGTGCGAGCAACTGGGGTTTAACATGACAATAAGTCCGAAGATCAAAAGGAGTAACCTTACGATCAAAAATATTGTAAAGCATTTTTGGATTCAACTGGTTTAGTGTTTTATAAACCTCGACTATTAATAGCTAAAGTTGCTTATCATGAATACTACAATTGTTTTTCATCTCCAAAAGTTCCTAAAGTCTCAATATGCAGTCATTGTAAACACCTCTCATTGCAAGTTTATGTGCCTTTACTATAAGAACTAGACTAGATTTTTGTGCAAAACATCCTGATTACTGGATAGTAGAAAAAATAAGACAAAAGATAGACATCTGAAATTACTTTAGCTTGACAAAAACTCAAAGCATTCCTAATTTACAATAAAATTGTAACTTATTATTTACTCTATTGCAAACTTAATATGGCTAGAAAATTTAAACTTCAATCAATAGTAACACCTAACTGTTTGATTTGTTTACATGAAGAAATTTCTAAACCAAAAATAAAAATAGATTAGGTTTCAGGAAATTTTTCCCCTAGAAATATAATCTGGAGTTTCCTTGGGTTGGCAACCATAGCGTTGTTGCGAAAAACGCAAGCGAAAATAGTATTATCATATTATGTTTCTAAGGTAAAATATTTATGATTTAAAAAAATATCAAATAGTAGAGGACCTGCAATAGAACCCTGGGGTATTCCAAGTACAACTTCAACCCACTTATTAAAAACACAAAGTATTTCAACCCTCTCATTTCTACCCGAAAAGTTACTATTAAGGAGGGTAAGGCTTTGCCACGAAAACCACTAGGCGTACACAAAATAAATAAATGTACACTAGGCGTGTACATTTATTAAAAAGCTTAACTGTTTTTGATTTAGAATTTTTCTTAATATGTAATTTAAAACTTCTAGTAGCATTGTTCTTATAAGTTTGTGTTAAAAATTTTAATTCTGCAGTTTTTTTAAGCGAATGACCTCAAAAATATGATTCTTTTTTGGAAAATACTGAAAAGATTTGATCAGCAAATATTACGGTGCAAAGAAGTCGAGTTTAAGAAAACCGCAGTCTAAATAAATCTTTGTTATGGAGAAAATATGTACTAGTTAACTTGTGAAGAAAATCACAAAACTATAAGTGGATATCCAAAAGCCTCAAAATTATGTGTTTCCAGTTACGTACAACAATAATAAAGCGATTTCGTGAGCGGTGTCGAGCTTTGCATTATTAATGGTATATTATATTTTTAATCATTTATATATATTATTATTCGTAACTGTTCCTTTCAATCTGGTAATAAAGCCCTGACTTAAATCTGTATTATTTTTTCATAAGCAACTGGAAAATTTTTTATTTATATTTAAGAAGGTAGGAACGAAATTTGGTGTGTTAAAACGAGTTTTTTCCGAAATATCTCTTAAAAGGATTAGAGTACTTTTAAAACCATTTATAGCACCACAATTTTCGTGCTGTCCATTAAGATGGATAAATTACGACAGGAGTTTAAACGACCAGATAAAATAGATAAAGGGCGTTAATTATGTTGTATAATACAGTGATGGCGTATTGTTCATTAAGGAACTATTAAAAAATGATGGTTCTGTTCCAGATCGTCAGGAAAACCTTTATTTCTGCAAGTTGGGCCATAAACAGAGATCTTCCTTTAAAATTACTAAAGTGGATTTAAAATTTCAGTTGCAATTGGAAAAAATGAAATTTTGTACCTGTTATTGTTCAAAATGAAAATAGGAATAACCGTCTTACTTTAATAGGAATCCCAAAGCTTCCGAATTATCGTATTAGAAAAAGTACGACTATTTTGAAACACTGATGCATTTACATCTACATGTTAACCCTACTCAGTACATGCTAGCCCTACTTAGTATCCTTTCTTAAGTTAATCTCTTAGCAATTAAAAGGCTTCATAAGATTGCTAGTCTTCAAAAACATCAATGGCTTCAAAAAGAAAAATTTAGGTGATAACAAAACTTTAAATAACTATAAATCAATGAGCAAAAGCATACTCAAGCTGTACATACACATAAGTCTTATCGAAAATTGTTTACCACAAAATTTCTTTAAACTACCATGGCTTACTCTAAAGACAGCCATATTCTAAAAGGCTTATTGCAAAGGAGTAAAATGATGTCCAAGAGATTGAATTGCAAATTAAATTGTTTACTGTGATAAAGTTAATAGGTGTTTTACTTGTTTTCGTTGATTGGTTTGAAAATTCTCCTTCGTTGACCTGATAAACAAAAACATCATAACTACTGGTCTTAACTTTACTTTAATGGTAATTTCGGTGCCATCATGTCTTTTCATAATGGACTTTAAAAATCCCTTAATTCACGCTTAAGTTTTAAAATTTTTGAACGGCAGGCTTTTGAGAAAATTTTTAATTTTCTTAAAATTAAAAAAGATTTTTGCTCTGATATTGAGGGTAGCTGTTTAGCTGTTTCCTCTGATGTTTGCAGCTTCGGAGATGCCATGCTTTCTGTCATGATTTCATCTTCTTTTTCTCGATTAAGATCGATCATCGCTGAAACTGTTCTCATGGAATCGATGCTGAAAAGCAATTCAAAAAATAAATAAAAATTGCAAAAGTGATAGCCGCAATGGTCTACACCACAATGATCTACACCGCAATGGTCTACACCGCAATGGTCTGCACCGTAATGGTCTATACCGCGATGGTCTACACCGCAATGGTCTACACCGCAAAATCGAGCGCGGTCTTTCAACGCCACCATTCTGCAAGCTGCTTGGATAATGCTTTCAGGTTTCATCTTTAAAAGGTTAGATACGTCATTACGCCAAGCCTCTTTTAAACACTCATATTCTAATAATTGTTCCTATTTGTTGAGATAAAAATCTTATCCTATTTCATATAATTTTTTGCTTTGTTGGACATGTCTAAGAACGTAAAAATGCCTTTGGTACATTATAGCATCGACATAATTCAGTTACAGTGTGATAGCATAAAGTTTGAATTATTGATGAAGTATCTGGAACACAAAAAATGTTTATTTTTGTAACTACGTCCCCCCGTCCTAAACAAGCAAAATAGCTCATGCTAAATAGGGTTAAATACATTAGAATTACCTCGTATGTTTTAACCAAATTTCTTACAGTCAAAAGCTAGTACTGGCTCAATTCCTCTCGGATTACATAAATGATTTCTATCGCAACTAGTGATGGTATTGTATGCGGATGTTTAGATAGGTCTCCATATTCTTTTGCTGGTGCCTAACGTAAGATATTATATAATTGAAGATTTTTCAATAATATTACACGGCCAAAACCTATGGAGAATAATTTATGGGATAAGTATCTCATATTTGATTTCTTGATAGGACAGTGTAAATTTAACTCTAATTTGTACCACAATATTTCATGCTAGTGAGATTGTTTAAATAATTAATGATGCAAGACGTTTCTAAGTTTTTATTTTTTTTCTGCCTGCTTTTTGTAAATGAAAAAAATTCTTTTTTATAAAATTAAGGTACTAGGTGAGAAGCTAACAAAAAAGAGTTAAAACTCTAAACTTAATGCAATGCTAATCATACGCTGAGTGGGTGATAACCAGATTTGTACCAAAGACCTTGCGTTTGCGATTCAGATGAATTCTGAGTTCTTCCAAAAATTTAAGTAATTAGTGACGTGAGATAATTTTACGCGTAAATTAATAAAAGATGTAAGGTGTTCGTTCCAATAAGGGATGCATGTATTTGTACATATATGCACATCATAGATATTAGAAAAATTTAAAGTCCTCTTTGCATTTTTTCCACGCGGATTATTATTATTTTTTTAACAGTCGTGATTTCTTTCTTTGCAGCAAAAAACAGACCACCCAATTTTGGTCTAATTTCGATAAATTATTAGACGTTGCCGACGGTGTTTCTATGTAAAAATTTGGACCAAAATCTAAAAAAACCCAAAAATTAGTTTTTACTTTACAAAAATATATTAAGTGATTGCAAATGAAACAGAAAGAAGATTCATTTTTTGAAATTTTTTGGAAAAACAGGATTTTTTTTTCCTAGGGAAACTTCCTCCATGTACATATATGTAAACAGTGAAAGCAGTGTAAATAATTTTATTGCTTCATTGTGAGACCAACTTTAATACAACATAAACTGATAAAAAAGAAATCTGATCTCAATGCGGTACAAAAATGGAAATCTCACAGAAACAAAACGAAAGAGCCATTTAGGAAGAGAACCCAAGGCTGCTATCTTTGAGGTTGTAAATTGCCTATACCTTTTATGAAATAGTAACACAAAGGTATTAAACACTACTAGTCCGAAAGAAATATTTGATTGAAAAAAAATATGTAATAAAAGTTTGGCTGTGCTGTGTTTTGCATACAAAGAGAAAAATTTCATAAGGCCACCAAGTGTAAAACTATATAGGTTGATATATTTGATAAACTTTAGCTTGTCACTCACCGTGTGAAATAGCCGATTAAACCACTTTGTTACGATTTCCTGACGACCATATGTCAAAACATTGGTTAAACTAATTTATCCACTAGTATCACAACCACGTTTGTGAGCACAAATCGACAAAAGGAGTACATAATCCTTGTTGTAATATACGTAAAAACCATAAAACGTATTGAAAAGCGGCAAAAAAAAAAAAACTACTAAAGCAACATATTTAGTATTTGGTTCAGGGTTTAGCTTCTGGTTCAGGGCAACAAATAACATTGACAATGCAATGCAATACGGAAAAAATGAAGCAAATGATAAAAACAAGAAAGCTTATGAAATCACAGTTATTTTTCTCAAAATTTGTTTTTTATTGAATTATTCACAGCATAAATAGGCGCGATGTCTTTTAGATTTAACCCTGTGGCTAGGAAATATGTAATTTTTGCTAGTCTAATATTTTATTCAGATGTATACAAACTTTCAATACCTAACCACATATAATTACAAAGGATTATCTTGATATCTTGATTTCTTTTTTCAAATACTCAAGTGTGTATTTTTTATTTGATTCCTGGAAACCATATGATCATAATTTTATGATATCTCTGTTAATCTATGGCGGATTAAAGGTTTTTGAAGCTTTTTATTGTTGTTGGGATGTGTATTGAATGTTGTAACATTGCATCAGTCGTTAAAATAAATTATGACACATGCCTACAAACATACTGAGGAAAAAAAGTTTCCCTAAATGCAATTTCGATATAAGGCAATAAAACTTAATGAAGTCGTCATAAGTTTTAAGGCTTATTTTGAGGGTAACTTTGACGCTACAATATGTCAATGTGATGGTTTCTTCGCATCAAAAATTGTTTTATTTACTTCATTGTGAAACATATAGTCGAAAAATTATGCAAGAAAAAAATACCCAGCTTCAATTTTCTTGAAATATCTAGTTTTGAATATTTTAATGAGATTTCTGTTTATTTAATGACAATAAATTTTTTTCTCCAAAGAAAACTGCCCTAGACACACTATTGCACACATCATGATGATGATTTACTTGGAATAGTAATCGAGCAAACAGAGAATCGTGGAAAAGTTAGTGTTATCGTAAGAACTATAAGATTCCATATGGAACTATACGGAACCACTCGTAAAGAAATGCTACCACTATGCACAAAGAAGAGAAAACCTGGTTTACCAACTGAAGAAGAAATAGCCTTTGTGAAATTGATAAATCATTTCATTGAGTGATAATTTCCACATAATGGAGACAATGAAAAGGAAGTTGATTGAAATTATCTTGGAAAAAAAGGTGCTGGTGCTTTGTGTCTGAAAGAAAATATGACAGGAAAAAATCGGTTAGCCAGCACACCAAAGTTTTTTCAACGTTGAAAATTGCGTTGATGAAAAGGTTTTAAAAATGTTCATTTAATAGTGGGATAGCTACTAACAATCAGCGTTGAAAAATCGACCGATTCAACGTCAAAAAATCCATGTTGAATGAGAAGTGTTGGTTATCAACGTTAAATTTATTACATGCGAAACGATAGGAAATTTTTATTATAAGAACACAATACTTTTAACATTGAGAAAAAAATATATTACTTGAAAGCATTTAAATTTAAAAATAATAACAACTTTCTAGAAATAAAAATCTACGCAACACAATAAATAATTATTAAAAACGAAATATTATCAAACATCTAACAGTAGAGACAGACGATGTAAAAAAAAAAAAAAAATAGCAGCGTCACAACAAAATAATATAGAAATGTATTCTTAAGTGCCGAATAGACCTCAATCCACCTTTGCTTTTTCTCCAAACCCACAGAGCTTGTTTAAAGTCTTATTAAAGCTTCGAACCTTATTAATTTTGGCTGATTGTTTTTATAATTAAAGTTTATTTATGCAGGGTAACCACTTCAGCGAGTAATATTTCAATGTGTCTCTGGTTTTACGTGATGGCTCTGTTTAAGGCATCCATCTTTTTCTCAAGTGTAGGTTCAAACCCAAGATTTAATGTCATTAAAATGACATTAAAATCCAGCTACCACTACCACTACCAAAAGGAATAGAAAATAGTATAGGATTAATAGACTGTTTTTTTCAGTTCTCTTTGTTTTATTCTTGAAAAACTTTATTGTTAGCAGTTTATAGTTTTTTTTATTAATTTCTGAACCCCTAGGGTTTGTTTTGCATTTTTTGAACCCCTTGTATCAATATACCGATTTTACTCTCCAAACAGATCTATTTAAACCTCTATCAACTCACCAACCTATGTGGCATAAGGTATTACAATGTTTGATGTTTCGTAAGCTAAAATATCACATTCAATTTTCAAAATTATTACACAAGTAATTACAAAAAATTTTTAAATAATACAAAATTAATAAATCATTCTATTGGTCCAGATCACTATAATCCAATTGATCACTATAATCCTCCTGTACCCATCAGATAGTCCAGTTATTTTTTTATTACATAAGCATCACTTATATTTCAAGCAAAAAATTTTTTTTCAACCGATCAGAAATTATAACTTTGATAATGAAGGAACTTTTACACAAACTAATGATTATAAAAGCAAAACCACGAATTCATATTTCATTTTAATATTTATTTTTGGAAAAAATATTTATAAATTTTTAACACGTTTATTAAACATTGCTTCAATGTTTCGTCTATAACATTGATTTTTCAACTAAAACTCAACAATGTGATAATGCTTTCGAAAAAAAAATATTTTTTATTTATTAACGATCTGGAAAAAGAAAGGATAAACAAACCGCATACTTTGCAACTAAATATGCAGCACTAGATATAATACTGTTTCAACGTAAAGTGGACAATAATAAATCAACTGTTTCAAAATGTCTTCCAAAACAAATAAATTAGCTGTCCAAAACATATATTAATTTATTATAACATATTTATGTGTTTTATTAATATCCAAACTATATCATTTTTTTCCAAAAAAATCAGAACGTTTAAAAACATTTATGAAAATTTACGTTCTGAAACATGCGTTTTGTAAAATATCGTAATTGTTTGTATACCTCATTTTTTTAATTTTCTTACTTTTGTATTATTTGACTCATTGTTGGCTTGGTATTCTGTATCGTTTAGTTTATAAAATTAAGATTAATGATAATCCAACTTCCAGATTAGAATGTTCTTTTAAATATATTTATGCTAGTTATCTTTTTCATATATTACGTGTAAAAATTTTAAGAATCCTGAATATATTACGTCATATATTACGTATCTAACCTTTTAAAGATGGGATGTTTTATCCTGGAAGCATTATCTAAGCAACTTGCATTTTGTTGGCGTTGAAAGACCGCGGTCGATCATATAAGTAATACGGTTATTCCTATTTTCATCTTGGACAATAACAGGTACAAAATTTCATTTTTTCCAACTGCAATTTTTCAAATCCACTTCAGTAATTTTAAAGGAAGATCTCTGTTTTTAATAGCGAAATGGTTTACGTTTTGTTTTTACCTCCATTTGCGATGTGATAACTTATATAGAGCCCTGTTTCTGAAAAGCAAGCTATTATCAAATAGAATACTATTTTCGACTATTTTGATAATAAACTGGAATATAAATAACAAAACTGAGATTAACACATAACTTCAAATTTTCTTCTTCTTTTATGTGTGTTTGATTTACTCTGAGCTCAGTTAATAATATTCCTGGGTAGATTAAACATGTGAACAAGAGTTTCTTTTATATTTTGAATTGCATCTAATACATCAAACAGCATTCCATCATATCTAACAGATGCCTAACAGCAGTATGAAAGCCTCCTTTTGATGTTAACCAAACATTTTTAAGTTTTGGTCTGCGCATAAATGATGGACGAGCTTCTTGTTATCTTACCATGATTCCTCTTTTAGTGAATTTGTTTGAACTTTTTCTTAGAACTATGAAAAACTTATCATAGTATTAATTTTTGTTAGCCGAGACCATGAAATAGAAATCAGTGAAGATTTAGAAAGGGATCCAGAAATAGTCGATGATGCACTACATCACAAATTTGAAATAAGTCTTTCAACTGTATATTTTTTCGTAAATCAGTTTGCTGTCGCCAAATTAAACATAACTTGAGTTAAGAAATGATGAACAAAATCTTACTTTCGCATATAATAATATGCATACATATAT
>JAUZNK010095922.1:0-12198 GCA_035046665.1 Euphysa ruthae
AGATTTTATATGGATAAAAGAAAACATAAGAACGACTAAATGAAATAATTGTTAACAGAATATCCAATAAAAAACTTGCCTAAACTGTGCTTATCAAGGCTCTGTAAAACATTTCTTTTAACGTATTATGACTTTCTTTGCAATAAACAATTGTTCAATTAATAAACAATTTCATCAGCTACCACCCAGAAAGTTTTTTTATGAGAATAGTTATTACGTCATCAAGCTGCCAAACAGAAGGAGTAACTTTTTGATTCCAGTTTTAGAACATCATTAACACAATTTCATGACTGAGCTGTATCATACCTAATCTGTACCATGACTGGGCTGTATCAAACGATATTATCTCAAGATTAAAGTTTAATTAATCGTCTGAAACTCCAGCCCGAGTTGTAGTATTTTACGTACTTTCTTACATATGCTTAAATTTGATTACTCTAATACTAATTGCAGTTGAATACAGAATCCATGGTTTTTAAAACAACAGTGAATATGTAATGGTTTCCACTGCGATTATAATAGTGAATGTTAAACCGAAATATTGGTAAGCTATAGGAACTAACAGATTCCTTTGAGACATTTTTTTTAAATGATCTGCAGTTTAACTTCAGTATTCCATGAGTGAATAAGTTGGATTAAAAGTTTATAATAGCTTGCCGTGAAAAATCATGCCCGAAACTTAGACTTTAAAGTTTATAAAATAAGCGTTGGTAACGCAGTTGGTTTATTTTTAGAATTTTATTTATTGAAATTTCCCTAGATAGCCTATAGAGTTATTGCAACTATGCAAGCCTCGTTTTATCCACTTTGTTTAAAATGGTCTCATGAAATAAGCAGAAAATCTTATTAATTTTCTAACACCACTTTACCTCTATGCGTTAAAGTTTGGAAAGAAAAAATCCTTGAAATACAAAACTCACAGTCAGTTTCTATAGCTGTTTAAAAATTCATACCTTAAATTTTATCGTCTGTTGAAAATACTTGTAATGTCATTTGCATTGTTCCATCAGTTACAATATTCGTAGATTTATTGACCGTATATCTGATTTAACTGCGCTAATTTTACGTCCCCTAGTTATAAACAATTTTATGAGCAAATTCACGCTGCAAGTTATTCACTGCAGTTGGTAAGTCAGCTAAAAAAACCCCCTAGCCTAGGCGACCGAAGAAGAAAGTGTCTCTAACCATCATAGTAAAGGGGAAACTATTGTTCACGGGGATCAGGTCGGCGCTCTTCATGGTATTGATCAGAAAATTCAGGGGAAAGGCCAGAAAATTCTGGTATATCTTCGTTATGAGCGTCACCCACTTTCCCAAAAATGGGGCAAACCAGGGCCGATGTTAGAACCAGAAAAAAACAGCGAGTTCACAAATGGTTTAGTTACGTTGTCAATCATTTCCACGACACTTTGACCCGAGCTGGGTTGATCCCCAAGCGCCGGCGAATACTAAACGCCGATGCACGCACAACAGCTACAATTAAATGGCTAGACAGAGGCTCGCTCCATATATCCTTGTATTTTAACTGATTCTTTTACGTGTCATGCTGTTGGTAGAAAAGAGTTCGATCTATATTTTACAGAAACTTCTATTTCGCCAAACGCTCTATAGTGAAAGATGGCTTTCTATATGTGATATTTTTCCTGCTAGGAAACCTAGAATCACCAAAAAAATTCCCTGAAAGGACATTATTGTTAGTTATTGTGATGGGTGATTTCGTCATAGCCACATTCACCGACACCGTAAGATCTATGCTTTTAAGGAGCTTATTAATTGGGGACGCCGCCTCGCAGTTCCCAGGCGTTAGTTCCCAGGACTTCCATTGCAGAAATAACCATCAAGTTGTTATATTTTGTAACATTAAAACAAATTTTTTGTATGGCAGCACTGATTAGAAATACCTCCCAATCTTCCGGAAACGAGAGAGCCACTTAACTGAGTTTTTTTTTGTACCATTTCTGTACCGTGTTGTCCCGTTAAATTGAAACCATTTAAATTACGAAGAGTAATGAAAGTCAGAGCCATTATTAGGTAAGACCTAGGCCTTAAAGGAGGCAATATAGTTCTCTGCTTTTTTCATCTTCTTGCGTGGGATTCTAAATAGACTTGCTTGTTTAAAGCGCCCCATATTTTTCAGCAAGTAAGTCACAACGAGGTGGTCCATGGCTTGGTTTAGTAGCTTTATACCACTTACTGTTTGTTTTGTTTCATCGTCACTACCTACCATGGTCATGTACTCATAAAAATTTTCATCTAGAGCATCAACTTCAACTTGACTGGCTTTTTATTGGTGGTGACGGTAGCATTCTAGGAGTTCGCAGTATTGATTCTTTATATCTACACATTCAATTTCCTAAAAATGGTCGAATGCTCTCAAGAACCTTCGAAGAAGTTACACCCTGTCACTAAAGCATTTTACAAAGCTTGTCAGTTCCAAGTGGACAATGTCATTTGAAACTTCACGAGCCCTTAACGAAATAGCGGAGAGCTGTCGCGAGGATACTGTTTTGAATTGAGTTACCATCGATTTCATTTTCACCGCACTCGATGTATACCAACGAACATCTCCATTAAACGTGTGGAAAATGACGGAAGAATGGGGCTTGTCGTGCTATATCGTAAGCCTCAGATGTTTTGTTTAATGCTTGTTGGGTCTGCAATGTCAACATCTTGATTGTATGTTTTAGGATATAATTTGTTCTAATAGAATCGTCTCCCCATTGTGCAGCCAATTGCTCCTCTAAGGGTAATTTACGCTAAATCACCTTTTTCACACTTTCATGAGGAAATATTGTTTTGTTTTGCTGTGATTTTTCTTGAGATCTGTTACATTTGATTCAGGTTTGATACAATTTCGTGTGTGAATCGTCAAACTTGTTAATTGCCACTTTCATTACAACTGCGAGATCATTTTCCGTGAGAATACGTGGATTTTTCAACGTGTTGGTACACATTTGAACATTTTATGTTAACGTATACATAAATTTAAATTTAAATAATGTTCAAATATAATTCAATGTATTAGATACTTTCCTACAAACACATCCAGCAAAGATTCTCATATGTGTACCGACAATGTACGGTTAAACAACGTTCATTCAGAACGCTCTGAGCGTGGACTTGCCGGTGCTTCTGTTCTTAAATGAGAACCCAGTGACCTGGAATAAAAAACTTAAATCTTACAAAGAATGGAGGTTTTCTCAAAATAAGAATGGCTTATTTCTCTCTCCATTGACGATTTTAGTGGTGCAGCTCAGCTAGTGTCGACGACAGGGCATTATTGACGGACTTTGTGGAGAAATACCGTGTACTGTCAATCAGCGCAACATGTGATGGTTGAAAAAGGTTTGATACGATCTTTCCTGTTACACTCCCATGGGAGACGCATTGGAGCATCAATATCGAAGGCAAAATGGCTCTAAGATTTGAGACGAGATATCCCAAAAAGCAGCATCAATATATCAAGATCGGTGGTGATGTAGGAGTACGTAACTCCTACATCACACCGATTATGGGCCCCCATAATCTTTTCACCTGCCAATAAGATGTTCAATTTCCTCAATGATATTAACGGCAAGCAATTTCTTTTTTAAATATCACACTATCAGCTATGTTAAATACATGTGGCTTAAAATTCAAATCAAGTTAATACTTGTGGCTCAAAATTCAAATCAATTTAACACTTTGGCGCAAACTTGATTTTGTTTCATTTTCGGTTATGCACGCTCCTGGCGCTTTTTTAAAAACCTGTGGGGTTTCAAGTTTTTTTTTTAAACATGCAGTTTTAAAAAAACTTTTGATAGTGAGGAGTCTGTTATCAGACTATACAGCATGTAAGCGGCAATGATATCATTATGATTGAATTCGTATTTATGTTTAAGAAATTATATCTCAATTTTTATGGCACGAAAACCCCATTATATTCTGGGAGACGCCACGAGATATTGCGAGTTTCCCAGGCCGAAGGATAAACCTCCTAGTCCCACGGTATACTCGCTACTACTACTTTATGTTGTTTATAAATAGACATCAATAATATTCACACAGATGCAAAATCATTTTTTGTATTAGGGCGTCCAGCTACTTGAAAACGGGATATTTGCTGATTTGTGGTTTTTTATATGTGCCTATATCAATCAAGTTCTTAGAAATTTGGCATTATCTCTTCTAAATGTATGGACACCTTCTGAAGGTATTTTGGTTAGACTTTTACGAAGCGTGTGAAAAACAACAACTTTTACATTTAGGACAGTTTTATGAGCTCTTTAAATCTTGTATCGTAAAAGAAGACGCTTTTTACAAAGTTTTTATGATATTTCTACCCTGTTAATTGAAGAAATAATTTTATTAATTTCTTTCGTCTCCAGTGGCAATTTCTTAAATCTTTCTCAGAGTCGAGTCCAGAGCTTGCGCCACAATTTATATCGATGTATTATGTATATATTAGTGTATAAAATAACAAAATACCATAATCTAATCGTTGATTATATCCATATAATAACTAACTAGTGAAGAAGTATTTAGCTATAGGTTATAGATTTAGCTGAGAGTACAGTAGTTATTTTTGTGTCCAATCCTAAATGACATCCAAACTTATTTATCTAAACGTTGTCCATATAATGATATTTTTTTATGGTTTAAAAATCTGCTATCAAAACAAATAAATTTCGTTTGTAACTCATTTATACAAAATTTTAGTGGTAACGATGTTAGTGATATCACATTATTCAACAAAATTAACAAACAAGTTAAAAAATTCAAATTAAAAGGTCAAAATCATCGGCAGTTTTTTTTTCAGAAATCTTTCATATCCCTTTTCAGGTGAGCCACTAGATCAATCATTAGTATGAGCAAATACGGTCAATGAAAGAAATCTAAAAGTTGAACTTAATCTGGTGGAAAAGGATTGCAGATCGTTAAAGCGTAAAATAGAAAAAGTTGAAAAAGATAAATCTGAAAGAAATTTTTACTACATAATGCACAAAAACAATATCCTCAAGATTCTTGATAAGCAAAACAAAAAGTAGACAGATGCAAAAGTAAACCAAAAGAAAGTAAGGTCTGACAATCTTTTACAAGAGTTGGGTATACAAGATGGATATCCATGATGAAGAGAATCTTCTTTAACAGATATTTCTGAAGAAAGTCGAGCAGCGGCCATTTTAGCGCAAAATTATTTTTAAAACTATATCATGCAAGTTAGCTGTAAACCGTCGTTCTTTACAAAGACGAAAGTTGTTTACGGGGAACGAGTAAAGAAGTACTTGGAAGAACTATTTGAAAATTTCAAAGTGTTAATTAAAACTTATCAAACTTATTCCGAAAGGTTAGGATATTGGAGCCTGATATTATTTGGAAGTTTCCTTTATTAGTAGATTTTGAAAAAAAAGATTCATATTATATTTTTCATTTATACTTTTTATTATTGTATCTTGTTGAGGTAGTAGTGTAGGGTACCATTATTTATCAATATAAATAATGTGCATTTGCTAGACATAAATCATAATCATTAAGAAAACATTAACATATTAAGCCACATTTACTCTTTTGGGCCAGGTTGGTTAATGGATTTTGCATGAGATTTTGCCTGACACTTTATATATGATAGATATGCTACCTTTTTTAATAGCAATGTGGAAAGATTTTTTTGATTTGTACTTTTTTTTATGCTACATTGATGTTGATTGCAAGACACGTGGGTGATATTCTTAGGCTTGTTGGCAGGTGAATAGATTCTTTGATTTTGCGTTAGATTAGGCTTGGTTTAGGGTCTATCATAGATTTACTACATCTGTCAAATGTGTGGTTGTTTTACTAAAAGGACAACAGTTTCGTTATTTTGATCGGCATTTTTTTTGGAGCGTTGATTTTCTGTGGCTTGTTTAAAGATTCTATATATCTATTCACTGATGGTTTCATTTTATATGCAAAAAAAAAAAAAAAAATATCTACAGCCCAAATCCAAAATGAAGTCCATAACAGGCCAAAAATTATAAATAGTTTTCACCAATCGCTACTATCGCATTTTCAAGCTTACAGATTTTGTATAAACTCAAGAAATTTAGTTTGTAATCTACCTGAACCTGAATATGCGAGCAAAGCCAGAAATAATAATTTAAAACGTGAAACATGAGCAATCATTATCTGCTAGTTTAGCTTTCACCTTTATCTGCTATAAATTCTGCCATTTAATCGATAGGTCGAAAAACATTATATGAAACATTCAAGCTACGTATATTTTTATTAGAAATAAATCATATGCTGTAATAGTTTCTGAATTTTTTTTCTGATGAATACATACATAAAGATTCAAAGAGTTTCTTTTACATATATATTTTTCTATAAATTATAACAAGGATTATATTAAATTAATGTGTGTCCAAGCCTATACCGAGTACAAGAAATAATAATGTTTAAAAAATTTATTTTCTTGAAGCATTTTTTGGTAACTTAGACCCAATTTAGTTAAAAAAAATTTATTTGCTCTGATACGTGTATTAATACAATTTTTTGGTAAAAACGGTAATTAAATCTAGCTGACAATTTCTCTATCTGTTTTGAATATACTAAAAATTATTAAGTTTTATAGCGCAACTTTAGTCAATAATTAGATTGACTTAAAACATTGAAAAAATAGGTCTTTTTTTATTATAGTATGTAAAATAAAATCTAGTAAAGGATTGTTAAAAAATCTTTGGCGGAGACATTTGTTTGCAAAACTGTCATAGCACAAACATGTTAGAATGATTATTGCCAAGTCTGACTCTTCAAAAAAATCTAGGTTTTTTTTAAAAAAACGTATACCAATTTAATCAAATATTCAGCACAGACTGGAATTTAAGACAATTTTACAAAAGTTAGTTAGGGTTGCAATCTTAGAATGGTGGCCTTAAAGCTAAATTTTTCGTGTATATAAAAAAAAAAGCTATTAAAATCCAGGCCGAGAGTAAAATACCAAAATCCAAGCTGGGAGTAAAGTATCAAATTACAGGCTGGGAGTAAAGCATCAAATTCCTGGCTGGGAGTAAAGTATCAAAATCAAGATTGGAAGTAAAGTATCAACATCCAGGCTTGGAGTAAGGTTTGATGCTTAAAATTTATTTATAACAGTATTATGGATGTATATTATATTTTTTTTTAGTTTAACTTTCGAATGGAGTTAACAAATTCATATATTCAAAATATTGGATGAAAAAAATTTAGATCGCGCTCCACTACCAACAAAAACTACCTTTAACTCGATCCTTGGGAGAATCGTTGAGTTTTTGTTTTTATAGCGTATATTTAAACGATATTCCGGTTCTTGAAGGAAAATTTTAAATTAATTATGAATTTTTCAAAATTTATCCCGGGCGTGAATTTTCTTCTTTTTTTATATATATACGCCTTAATAAGAGGACAAAAATTCATACTTCGCGAGTTTAACTTGAGAATCTAAATTTCAATACAACCAACTTACGGAATAACACAACCAAAATCAGAGTTTTACGGAAAAATACCACCACTTTAAAGAAAAATGCAACCGGTTTACGGAATAATACAACCATTTTACAGAATAACACAATCATTTTACGGAATAAAACAACCATTTTACGGAAAAATATAACCATTTTACAGATTAATACAACTATTTTACGGAATAAAACAACCATTTTACAGAATAATACAACCATTTTACAGAATAATACAACCATTTTACAGATAAATACAAACATTTTACCGAAATATTCAACCATTTTACGGAAAAAGATTTTAAACCTTAACATTAAATCTTCCATTAACGCTATTATTCCAATTTTCCTCAAATCTAAAGGGTTACAAATTAGTTCATTCATTAAACTCACTCGTTTGACCCCGTTTACAATTAAAACTTTTTTTAAAATTTGGAGATAACAGTTACTAAAAGTATTTAAAACTGTTTATATAGACTATTGATTTTATTTTTTAGAAAAATGATCGTTAAAAACGGAGAGCATTTAAAATCAGATTGGATTGTAAGAGCACAAGGTGTAATTTCAAACGTTAAATATTCATTAAATATCTGCTTGCGCAAAGTATCTTAAGTCAAACAAACTATGTTAGTCCCAGTTGTAAAATAAACAAAAAGTCGTTAGGTATGGCTGCTGCAATTGCACATTATCTTAAATATAATATAAGCTTGATATTTAGCTCCTGCTTTTATGCCGGAAAGTTTATCAACATCTTCGTAACTTTATTATTGGTTCTGTGCCTTTTAAATATTAAAAAAGATGTAAGAAACCCTGAGCTGCAACCATTCCTGAAGTTTTGGAAATATCTTACCCCCAGCTACTTTTAATTAAAATCTTATAAAGAATTTGTAACAGGAAGAAGCTCATCTATACCGATTATCTACCTGTTTTTCAACCTTTTAATTTTTATAAGCACCCTTCTTGCAGAAAATTATTATTTAAAAAAAGAAATTCGAAATACATTTGTTAACGTGGCTTGTTATTGTTGTGTCGAGGAATACGATAGAGTTGTTGGATTTATTTTCGTTTGTGATTTTAATCTGTTGATGAAGATTATTTCTTATTTCGAAAGTGTTGCGATTTAGTGAATTTTTAATTTGAAACAAGTTTTTGTAATGAGGGATTTAATGATGTCGAGAAAGTCATTAGAGAGTAGTTATCGAAATTTTATCTGCCAGATACGTGTCGTTATATCAAGTAAATTTTTTATGATGATAAGGGTATCGTTAATAAGAACGTCGGTATTCAGAAATGTTACGTAAAAGGAAACCATACAATCGTCTTTTTCGATTTCGATATTAGGAATAAAGTTTGGAATTTTTTTTGAGTTTTAAGATTGATAGTTGAATGATTTAGTTGAAAAAAATATTTGTAACAGAATTTTAAAGGTTATAGACAAGTGGCAATATAAACTTAAAAATCGAATGGCAGCTAAAATAAATCCAACCTGCACACAAACCTCCTGTTCTAAGAAATCAGTACGCACTTATTTTAACTATCATTTTACTAAATATTCTATTTTATTCTTTTTGTTTTTAAATCTTAAAAGCAGGAAACACATTCAAAGAAGTTCAATTATTTTAACTGACGTGTTTTTATCCTGCGTAAATATTCATAAATAAATAAATATATATTCCAAATTTTATTGGGACAGCTGCATTTCTTGTAGCTAAATTATATTTCTGAAGCGCTGTGTTTTCGTCATTAATATTTTTCGGTTGAATTTTATTTTGATCTACTTCGCCCATAAGTTTTTTGAATTATGCATGGGCGAAAAGTCCTTAAATGGTTGCCTAGCACTCTGAATAAGGCAGTAATTCTGATAGGGTCGCCACTTCTATCAAATTACGCGATTGGTGACTTAATAATACAGCAGCCATTCATTCGTATCGGCACAGTATCTTAAGATATCAATTCAATCAACCATGGAGGCATAAAGTGAATTAGTGAAAGTAAGCAAATAGCTACTCCAGTTAGCAGATAACATCAAATCTTGAACCAATTCTAAACTCAAATTTTAAAATTTATATGTTATTTGCTTTAACTTTTCTGAAAACTATACAAAAGCTAGCAAAAATTGATAAATTATTTTATTTTTACCTTTGGAAATAGATACTTTGAATTCTTTCTTATATATGCTATAACGAGTGACTGAATTCCTATCAAATTTTTTTGCGAAACAAGTTATATTTGAATCGAATTCATATCTTAATTTTTATCTAAAAATCGCAATGGACTGGGTATCACCCTTGTTTCAACCAGTCTTGTTCAATGCCAAGTGACTTAACGAAATAGTTAAAAAAATTACAAGAAAAGAACATTCGAAAAGTATTTGCAAAATAAAACTGGCTTTATGATTTGGTGGTAAATCTGATGCACTTGCCCACACAAATAAAAAATAAGGCAATCGTTTATTAGACATAAACGCGTGATTTCTAATAGGCTACCTGCCAATATCTAAAGATTCTACCAACTTTATCTTGTTTTCTACTTAACCAATACATCTAACATTCGTCGCTGGAAGCTAATTTCAACTGAAAAATGTAAATTGTGTGATAACTTGGAGACCCAACTTCAAATTTTTATTAGCTGTGTTTAAGTTTTAGATAGATACAACTGGCGGCATGCTTCGAAACTGTAAACTGTAATTTTTTCACTTACGCTCCATACTACATCCACTTTTTACAGTTTTTTATTGACTGCTTATAGTCAATCTTTCACCAACTGAACGTATTTGCTAATAAACATTCTGAAGAAGTTCTTGAGCGAGATAGAAGTTTCATAGTTAGTGGACTACCACTCGAAATCAATATGCTGTCATAAAGTGAATACAAAGCTAAGTGTTAAAAGGACTAAAAATGTACTTATTCTCGTCCCTTATGATAAACTTTCACCCTTAGAGTTAAAAGAAGTTAACGATTTTCGGAAACAATAAAAAAATTAGGCTGCTAATCAGATAGATTTATTTCCGTTTAAATCTACAAGTTGCGATACGTTATTCTTGTTAAATCTACTGCAGAATAAATAGATCCTATTTTATTAGTAATACCATTTTCATAAAATATACCGGTTAGGGAAAAATAACCACTGAAACCACCGAACCACATTTCCTTTTTATCGTACTCGTAATTCGAAGCATAGTCGCTGATATTTTTGCATCTTTTCTCCTTGCTTTGCTTTCTTGTTCGACTCGTTTGAATAACCCATTTTAACTATCACTATTGTTTTCGTTACGGCATCTTCTAGTTCATCTTCTTTTGATGCTCCTAATATTGCTTCTTTTCACCATTCCAAATCAATTTTCCGGTTCCCATTTTTATGCAAACCACTTTATCTCTTCAGGCCAAAGATCTTTCATATTTTCCCACTTGAATGATGCCACTTTATAACAGTTATCGAGACTTTTGGAATATTGCAACCCCACCAGTTTATTTCACCCAGGCAGGATATTTTAGATTTTTTCTTTTTGCTACGAACACAGTCGTCATTTTTCATTTTCCATCAATCCCTCTCTGATTTTCCTCTATTTTCTTGTTTCAATCATTACCTTTTATAATGAATATACAATCACCGTCTTCTTGGGGTTTTTATTACATTTTCGTCACCCATAATCAACCTCAAAATAGCTCAATTGTATTTCGTTCATGAGCACTTGTATACTAAAATTTTTTTGTTCCTTTTCTTCCCTTCGCTCAAGATGTTTCCCAGCATCTTCCATAACGCTTTCCATTCTGTATACCTGTTTCTACTGATCGGTACGTTTCTTTTGTCGAATGTTCTCACTGCATTGACTTTTCTTATTGCCTTTTTAAACGTTCTTCTTTTCTTGACAGTGTTCATACTAGCTTTAGCAATCACTTCGGTTATAATGTCTAAATTCCGATCGTTTTCTTTTTTTGATATATTCGTTGGTCGTCTACAAATTTTCAGTTACTTGTCCTATCATGTAATCACCAGGTTCCCCAAAAAGAAATGATACAGAAACCTTTATAAAACAAAATTCTACTGGGTAATAGCCATCTCCAGGCAGGAATACTCTTGCATATATTACTCATTTACTTTTACCCCAGATATTATTTTATATATTATATATATATTTATATATTTTGATATTATTTCTCTCTCTTTAAATTTCCATTCATTCCTGTGAATATCTTGTAACACGTGTTCAGACATGAGATAGAACGTTTTCTTCATTGCACAAATCTTTCGTTTTTGGCAAAAACACGTTTTGTTATTGTGTCAGTATATCTGGAATCTCGTACAGTTTCTCTGTCCATAGTTCATCTCTAGCTTGCAGTAATTTTCTATTTCATCCATTTATGGCCCTGACCAATTTTATCATTTCTCGAACGTTTCGCACAGCTTCTTTTCAGTGGTGGTGTAGTTTTGCGTTTTAGTAGCTTTATTCCGTATTTTCCGCGCCACTATGTTCATTCATGTTTAATAAGAAGTTTTGGTGATAGCTTTCAAAACAGTTACCTAAAATTCATTGAATTTCTGTTAAATTTCCTCTCATTTTATTTACTCTTTAAGCTTTTTATTTTTTCGTCATCCTGGTATGTTTATTTAATACATATTTTTGCACTTCCAATCTTTATCCGTTTTATTCCTATGATATTCCTATAATATTTATATATATATATATATATATATATATATATATATATATATATTGTTTTTTTTTTGTGTCAGCAAAAAAAAAACA
>JAUZNK010095933.1:0-12197 GCA_035046665.1 Euphysa ruthae
ATACTTGTTATTTCAATGAATATATATATATATATATTGGAAAAAAAAAATCAAATATTACATTTTTTACTTTATTATTACATATTTATAACAAGAATTTTCCACTGTTGGTTTTGAAAAAAAATTTGTAGGGGGTAGGGGTGTATTTTTTGTTATCATTTGGTTTGGTGTGCAATTTGTAGGGTTGGGAGGTCTGAATTTTTGTAAATTTTTCCGCCCGGTTATAAAAAAAGACCAATCTTTAATGGTGACATCACACTCAAAAAAAGGCTAAAAAAAAAAGCCATGAACAGAAATTTTAAAATGTAGAAAAGTATTAGAACCCACCCTAAATTCGCATTAAAATTTATATACACCTTTTTTTATACGAATCATGAAAGTAAATTCGTTTAAAAATATCAAAAAATGTTACAAAACAGAATTGGTAGAACTAAGTAAAAATTAAATTACAAAAAAGTTCAAAAAATTGAATGCACAATTTTAAAATATTAATTGCTACTGATACCTTTCGTAAATGAGCGCTGCTTATTTTATACCTTTCGTAAATGGACGCTTTTTAGAATAAACTTTAACCCAACTCAGTATTATATAAAGATGAAAAAATATATGTTGTTTAAAATGTCACAAAATAGCTTTAAGATTTAGTTAAAAAAAAAAAAAGAATAAAACCTGCATAATTTCCGATATATTGTAATTAAAGCACTGCGAGGAGATGAAATTTGCGAAATACCAATCCATAAGTTTCATCTTAAAGTTACTGGTGTTTATAAAGAAAAACCAGCGTGTATGCTAACAGTATTTCTTAGTTTATGCTTTATTGCTTACAAAAATTAATAAAAGTGCATCGTAGTGTTTCACATTTTATTGCATGTTGTTTATAATAAACGCGCTTAGATTTTGTAAAGAAATAAAAATCGATCATTGTGATCAACTTGGGAATTTTACGATGTGCATGTATACGTAAGCTACGGTGAAATATTAAAAACTGCCTTCTTTTTTTTGATAGCATGAGTTTTTGTGTTACCAATATAAGTATAACTTCCATTTCCTATCGCCAAGTTAATTAGTCTACAAAGGATATTTCGATATCAGTATACAAAGAAAAAAATTTTCCATCTCAATATACAATAAATGTTATACTGTTATCCCACCATGTAATAAATATAAGGTTTTCCGCCAGAGAGAATACTGACATCCAGCATGCAACAAGCACAATGTGTCTCACCGATGCGCAATGAATAGTGTATGTGTGTGAGTTTACTCGTCGTCTGACCAATCTAAAGATATTAAATTAAAAAAAAAAAAAAAAAATCAGATTGTAAGAGTTATTTATAATCATTTATGGTTCAGACGTTAATTCTTACTAGTGGTAAGATATGTTTGTAAGATCAATGCTATAACTCTGTGAGGCGAGCTGTGGCAAAACAAGAAATAGCCAACTAAATAGCGGAAAATTAAATAAGAAATCTGGTGAATCAAAGTGTTTCTGAGAAAAAAAAAATTAAAAGTTCTTGGCAAGTGTTTCAGCCCTGAAGCTATATTAATAACATTCGGAAAAAAATAATCAAAAATATGATTTTCAAGATCATAAGAAATCAGCAGGATCGGAGTTCGAACGACTTGCAGTAACTTTTAGGGTCATATCTTGACCTGACTCTTTTAAATGATCAGAAAAGACATTTTAATAGTGAAAATAGCGATCAACGAAATTAACCAAACAACAATTTGAACAAGGGTATATATAGAAGAGTATAAGGAGGTAAGAAGAGAAATAGCATCTACGAAAAGTTTGTCTAAAATTTTTTAGTGACAACATTTGGTTAAATTTAAAAGAAAGGCGGTCAAGTGAGTGAGATAGCGGTGATGTAATAACGTAAATTTAGTTGGTTATGACGTGTACCTATGTCTGTAAAACATCCTACACGGTGAAAATATCAGAAAATATATAATAAAACAAAATCATGGAATAATGAGAGCATTTTACAAAAACAATAAAAAACGTAATTTAAAGAAAAAAATAGTACGCCATTTTTAGTCTCTGCCGCTAGGTGGAAATATGGATGAAAATATAACCTCTGTATTCCTTAAACTTTAGAAAATTATTTAAAAAGTAATTAAAAAGTATTACCCTCTTACAAGCTTATAATTTTAGAAAATAACAAATGAATTTTAATTTTCTAAAACTAAGCAACGCTTTAAAAAATACGCATTTTTTTGTGCATTAATTTTAAAATAATTAAGTAAGAGTAAAATGGTTAGAAAAAGAAGCTGCATATGGTCAATGTCTGCTTAAATTATTACAAAAAATATATCTTAGTTATGTTACCTAATTATAGTTATGTTACCTAATTACCTAATTATAGTTATGTTACCTAATTACCTAATTATAGTTATGTTACCTAATTTAGTTTTGTGTTCATATTTTATGCCAAAAAGTAATCAGCAGTTTAACCAAAAAATAAAATTGGAATTTAGAATTCTTATAAAATGTGCTTAAAGAAGAAGCAAATTTGCTAAATCTGCAAGTCGCTGTTACTTCATTTAGATATTTAACACGATTGGACTAGTAGATACTGTAAGATAACTGGTTAAAACCTTTATCGAATGATGAAGAATTTCAGATTTCGCGAAATTTTCTATCTATGAAAATTTGAGAATAAAGAATTCGATATCTCAGCTTTTACGTTATAAATCGATATTATCTTTTGATTACTTTAGACGCATGGTCACATAGAAATTCGCTATTTTAGCACTGTTAGGAACCTCCGATTTTCTCTTTAAAATTATATCCTCATCTTCACTAAACATATTTCCCTTACCCTCATCGTCATCTTCACTATCCTCTTCCTGTCTGTTAGACCTAGAAGCCTTATTATTTTTTGGTATTGGAGATTTCGATTTTTTCGAATCTGAAAATTCGGAATTTTTTTCTGCCTTCTCTTTAGACTCCTTTTCTTGTTCAACATCTCTTTTATATTTCTCATCATTACTTTCCGCATCTTCCTCTTTACTCTCTTCTTCTTTCTGCTCATCAACATCAAGATCATTCTCTTCTTTGTCTTCAAGTTCAACATCATCGTGATCAACATCATCCTTCAGTTTATCTAGCCGGTCTTTCAACTCTTTTAATTGTTCGTCATCTTTGTTCTAAGACAATAATAATATTAAATTATATTTAAAGGATTTCTATAAAATAAATTGTTAGAACTTTGCGTCAAGTCATTCGGTATACGCACAGATACATACACACAGATTTTGCTTAGCACGTGTCAGTTTTTGAAACAAATATTGCTCAAAAGCTCAGGGTTTTACATGGTTAAATTGCGAGATGGTTTTGGTAGAAGATACTAGATATTTTATTTAAATGTTTTTTTAATAGTAGAAAAATATCCTTTACGCTATTCTAAAACACGCACAATCATTGCTATAGTAGAGCAAGTAAAACAATTATATCCCCTTTTTTTAAGGATAATTTATCATATTTGTAAATCACCAAGGAGAACATTCAACCCTTGACGAGATTTGAAAGGTTACTTAATGGCCTATAATATTAGCAGAAAAAATTTTAAATGACAAATTGACTGCTGAGATTTTGGTCTTATACAGATCTTTTTAAGACTTTGATGTCATTTAATCTTTATGTTTAATTATTCATATAGACTTTTATGATTTTGGTATCAAAGAAATTTTTGGTTTTAGTGTCAAATAAAGTGATTGTTTTTTGTTGGTGTAGTAAAGATTGCTCAGAGTTTAGGTATACTCTTTATGGGTTTAATGTTATGGCTATTTATGGTTTAGCTGTCAAATATAAAGCTATGGTTTTATTTTTATTGATCTTTATGCTATATAGATTCATGAAAAATGTCTTTATGGTGTTTTTGATTGTATATTGTTTCTGATTTTGATTTATAAGAAATTATTCATGCTCTAGGTGGTACAAAGATCGTGTTTGTACCATATAAATTGTTTATGATTTCAGCGTCATATAGTTTGTTAATGGTTTTGGTGTCGTATAGACCGTTTATAGTATTTAAATTACCTCCTCATATTCTGCATTGATAATCTCAGAAATTACATCTTTTAATACAATCACCACATTTTTAACATCTTTGAATTCTTCTTTAAGCTAAAAATACATAGCATCATTCGTTATACATACCTATTTAACCCGTGATTGTATGCTCATCTATTTCAGTAAGGAACCATCTAATCAAGGAATATGCATTTATTTTTAACTTTACCATCTTACATCTGAATATATGAACACTTATTTCACTACAAAGCTATCAAAGCAAATGATGTTACTTATCGAGACATGATTACTAAGCCGATGAATATATTAAAATTTATTTGGCTTAAAGGTCATCATAGCTATATAAATCTACCTACATCTTTAGACTTAAATTTAAACCAGGGAGTTTTCAAAATGAATGTGACTTTATGACTTTTTGAACTTATTTCTAAGGAGAAATAAGTTTAATTTAACTCCCTTCTGGTTTTCATATATTTTCGGAAACTTCTTAAATTGCAACCAGGCAAGACCATGTCTCACGATCATAGCGCTTACATGCAGTGAAACGTCAAGCAGCGAAACATCAAAATTCACTACTTTTGATATTCGCAGTTTTATTAAAAATTATAGCGGAAGTTAGTTTAATGATGGAAATTAAATGATTTCAAACCAAAGAAAATTTAATTAAAGTAGGTCACACAATTAATTAACATTATCAGTTTGAGAAAGCTAAAGGTCTTTTTATTAATAATATTTGAACAGTATGGAATAATTCAATCAAAACAACAGTTACGAAATCAAAACCAAGTCAATCAAAATTAATTTTGATACTGTCGACAGTAAATTTTATTTAAACAATAAACAAAAGAATTCCATTCGAATATTCTTAAACATCTATTGTTTTAATATTTAATTTCGATTGATCATGACTGTTTGAGAAAAATTTTACAGCTGAATGCCCATTCTAATCATTCTAGTCAACTTGCTTAAGCAAATATAGCTACCGGCGAATTTTATCATGGGACTATACACCATGAAACTTGCCTCCCAAAGTTAATAACAATCTCTCTTGCTGTGTGGATTTTCCGCATCAGAAATTACAGTGGTATTTGCCATGTTCCGCGGTTAAATAATAATAAATAAAGAAATCCACATTAAATTTGTTATAAGAACATTATATATAATTAATGAAGCTATAACATATACTTCATGTATGGATGCTTCTTTAGCAGCAGTTCAGACTAATGAACAAAAATGAAGTATACTCTTTGACAAGCCAGGGAAGGTAAAAAAGAGAGACTTACATTATTTGGAGGAGCTCTTGGAGTCCCAATTCTTTTCCTGAAAAAAATTATAATTCCCACATTTCAAATATTTCTCTGTCTTTTTTTCATACCATTTGTACCAGCTGTCAATTTATTGTTTTTACACAACAACAGATTATAGGTTGATATTTTCCATTATATATCTTTCAATGATACATAGATATAGAATCATAGTCAATAGAAGCAGACCGTATTACTTCTATTGACTATCTATGATCGACTGTATTGAATGTAACGGTATAATTCATACCTAAATATGTATCACAGGAAAAATCTGAAGAATTGATTTGATGTTATAATGGTTAAAAAGAGCATATCGTTTGCTGGAAAATCTTCGCTAAAAACACTTTTGTTTGTTTTAAACGTACCAAAAAAAAATTATCCTATATTTTCGCGATACAAACTAATATAGCCTATATCAAAAATTAATTCAATATAGCTATTATTATAACGAAAATTTGCTGACGTATAAGACAGCTCTGTCAATCTAAATTTAGCTTTAAGTCCGCAAAGTATTGCCTGCCTGTTGCCAACTTGGATTGACACTTATGCGCCAATATTTATTTTTCTCTATGTTTACAGAGCTGACCACAATAATCTAAAAAAAAAAATTGTTTTAATGTTTGTCAACATACATAACTGTAAAATTAAGTGTTTGGTAGATAGCCTAACATAACAGTGCCTGAGTTTTAATAATCATAATCATCCAGTGAAGTATCTGAGTTTTTGAGTTTGACAATGTATGAAAATCGTTAATCAAGTGTAATCAGTGAAGTTGGGATATTTTGCAGTTAATTGTCAGGGTAGCGCCTTCACAAAAAAACATATCGTGGAATATAAATTGTTAGATGAAATAGAATTAAAAAATCACATAATTTTAAGACTGCATTTTACATTACATGGAATAGCAATTTCATTCTCCATAAGGTCGAGTAAACAGTAAATTTCGAAAAATGACTTTATGAATTTTACTTACGGTTTGTTGCTTTGATCATGCTCTTCTTTGTAAATTTGAAATGATTCGGCTAGATATTGTAGTTTCTTCTCTAACAGTTTTATCTGTGACAGCAAATGAAAACTATAGTTAGTAGAAACATAGACTTATAAAAATGCAAAAGCAATAAATATTAATGCTCTCAATGGCGGATTGGACAAGTCATAGTTAATTTCATAGAATTTTTTTCTATATTCATAAAGGAAGTTTCCAAATTCCAAAAAGACAGAACACAAGATTGAATTTTGAATTACAATTGTAGATGGAATAAAAATAAAAAACAGAAAATAAAAATAATATTAGACAAAAAAACGAAAGGGGAAAGGAAACTAAATTAAATTAAGAAAAAATAAAACGAAACAAAAATTAAAGGGAAAAGGAAACTACATTGCATATAGAATAAACTTACAATAAATGGACATCAACAAAACCAAAATTTATGTAGTATATATATCAAAAACTTTTAAGCATTGTTTCTTTAACAAAGGTATGATCTTGATTTTTAAGTATCCTCATTATTAATGAAATAAAAAAGTTAACTGGAGAAATATTTTTGCATTTAAAAAGATGACAAAGAAGGAGGATGAAGATCAACAAAAGATTTTCAAAACAGCTAGTTTGAAAATAACTGGATAACCAGAACATAAAGACGAATATGACGAACAGAAGCTTCCAGATAGAGGTTTGTTTCTCTTTTTGAATGATTAATTGCTTTATTTCAAAAGGTTGGAGATTACACAATTTAAAATAAAGCTTCCTAACTATCCATAGGTATAAAAAATTAATTCAGCTCAACCATTTTATTACGTTAGTTTCTGGTCTCTTAAAAATGAGAGTCAAATATCTTAATCCTTGAACATTAAAATCTTTGAGACTATGTATAAGTTTTTATTATGTCAGGTTATTATCAGTGTAAAAAAAGCAAGCATTTCTTGGCAGCCTTCAATCTTTTTCTTGAAACCACATCGAAGACCAGTACTGTGAAAAAATAGTATATTCTTAAACTTCCTTTCAAATCTCTCTCTCAATCTCTATTTCTCCTTCCAAATCAATATATGAAATCACCCACATCTCCAAGTGATATCTCAAATAACCATGCAACATGCTCATGCTCTCTACAAACAACTAATCCTGACACAGACTCTAAAAATCTATATTATCCTTCCGAAATTCAACAACTGATGCAGAAATATCTGTAAACATTTTTTGTTTTAATTTATTTGCAGGATAACCTGAAGAGATTTTTGATAGAATATTAATTCTCAAACACTCAAACGACGCAACGGAAATTTTCTGAACCTAACCAAAGAAAGATAACCTCCTTCTAGGTGTGATACCCCTCTTCTGTAATATTCTGAATATGGAAAGTACAATCGTTTATGTGTGATTACCTGAGAAGGGATTATTTTATATTTCTCCTTCATTGAATGCAGCATCTCTTCATGCTTAACACATGCATCTTTAGGGCGTTGCAATGTTTCGTATAACTAAAAGTGAATGGTGTATATGCAATTATGTAAAAGTTATAAACAAACGTTAGTGGCTAGTAGACCCCACGAATTATTAAACAGTAAATTTCATAATGCAACTTGATATCCAGCTGTATAAGATTTCAAGAATGGCGTTAACATCATACCGGATATAGAGGAAAACATATTTTTCTCAAAAAATATTATTTCACTCTTAGGCCAAATTAAATTGCTCTTTTAAATCATATATAAGCATATCTGCCACACTTATATTTAAAACAACAGATATTCTCAAAATCAATTTATCAATATAATTTTAGTCATTACATTATATGAGGGAATTAAAAATATTAATCAAAATGTCAATACTATTTATGCTAATTTAAAAAAAAAGAAATGAAACTTCTAAGATTAAATCTTTTTTTCGGAAATTTACAGAGGTAGCTATAAATATAAAAGTTACCATAATCATATCTTAACACTTGCAATAAAGAAGTTTAAAAAGTTACCTCTTTTAAATTCTCTTCATTTTGTTGAAATCCATCAGTGAAAAGCTTTCTATTGGCTTCGATATCAGACTTAAGAGAGCCTTGCTCTAGAATATTTTCCATTTCTATCTCTTTTATGCGAGAATCATTTGTATCAATGCGTTCTTCCTAAACAAATATCATATTTTTCGTTACATTCTAAGTAGTAGTGCCACAGTAATTTAAATATTTACTAGTTATAAAAGCAAGGGATATTAGCAAAATATTTAGTTAACAATGAACCTATGAAGAAACTTTCTACCTGTTACAAAATTCGCAGAATAAAGTTGATATTACTAATTTTCGACCTCATAAGCTATTAATTTTGTAACCAGCTTATGCTAGGCAGAGTATCGTAAGTTTTTGAGGATATTTTAAATGGGTACTAACCTTATGGATGTGATCACATGCATTTTGCCAGTTATTTGAGTTAAGTCTTGGGACATAATTCTGACTTTTCAAAGTGTGCCAACAGGCCAAATTATCAGAGATACCATTTTCTAGTATTGCACAAACTTTCAAGAGAATTAGAAAAATTTTTTTTGAGAAAAAAAAAGTCACTTTTTTTAGAGGTCTGGGCCCGATAAAAGTCCTAAAATATTCCGCATGCCAAAATTATCAGAAATAACATTCTAACTTAATAAAAAATTTCAAAAGAAAACGTATTTTTCAGCTAAGATTTGACTTTTTTAGGGGCCTGGCCCCTTGAAAAAATATATTTTGGCAGGTGGCTAAATGACAATCACTACATTCATATATATTTATGAAAGATTTAAGGATGATGGTTAGTAAAAGCGCTTATACTAGCATTAAAAGATTGGGAAAAATTAAAAAGAAAGAATCATAGTGAAAAAAAGTTTTTTTTCACAGCATGAAAAGCAACCACAAGAAAGAAGAAGAAAAAAATCATTATTGATTTCTAGAACAGTTCCAAAACAAAATTTTAGAAACGATTCACCATTTTTTACAATGCTGAAATTATCATTATATTCAAACATATTGGACAGGCCACCAGAAAAATAATAGTCACATTGAAGTTTCCTTCCGATCATGCTTATAAATTTTGAAAATGAAGCCATCATATCGGTGCCTTTATAAAGATTTGTACATATGTAGACAAAAGGCAAAGTACGGTAAATGCCATACAGCTTGAATATCATAAAATTGGACCTGGCGAAAACAAGAAGCAATAACTTCTACATGCGGTGTCATTCTTGCAGGTGTTCAGCTTTAAATAAAATTAGACATTTTTAAGTTTGTAAATTGATCAGGAATATTAATATCTTGCAATAGGACCGCGAAAAAGCTAGCACGACAACTACTTGGGTATATACTGGTAAAAATCAGCTGTGCCAGAAAAGGCACTTTTACCTGAGACTCCAAAAAAATATGAGTCTTAAGGATTATAATTTTAAGTGAAAATCATTTTATCAAAAATAGGCTTTTGTAATCCTTCAAAAATTCTTCATTGTAAAATCATCATCAAATAAGTTTGATATCAAGAACTTGTTTAGAACTCTTTCTGTTGCAAAAATTGATATCCGAAATTATGACTTTCGTAACTTTTTAAATAAAAAATTTGATAAAACTTCATTATTTTCTATATTTTTGCACGTAAATATCAGTAAATGTCAGTTATAGGGCAGTTTACTAGGCTAGCTGTATCTCAAAAACCATATGAAACCAAAAATGTGTACAGAGTGAATTTAAATATGCACTTCCAGGTAAAAAGAATTAAAGTTTCAAAATTTATAGGCTTTTCTTGGCTACTACTGCGGAAATTCTTTTTGATTAAACTGTACACTGCTAAAAAAAAATTATATGAAATAAATTATATTAATTCATTATATGAAAAAAATCAAGTTTACAAACTTGTTTAGAGAATTCATCAAGAGCATCCTCAATTTCTTCTATTTTCCTTTCCAGCTCTTCAAATTGATATAACTCTATTTGCGGTGCAATAGTCTTCAATGAGTCGTTTATTAAGGCCACAAGTTCTTTCTTCACCTAAAACAGTTAGTAGATTTTTTATTTTTATTGAAAAAAACATCGATTTAAATTTGGCATATTTTTAATACATGGGTAATTGATCAAAGCTGTTACAATTTTTTTGTTTCGTTTTACACAAAACTATTGCGCATTTCTGATTAATGAGCTTTCCCATTAAATTTTCCAGTATTTTACCAAACCTCATTACATTAACATCAAACTAACAGTGGTATTATCATTCTTTTTCTTACAGATTTTAGAAATTCTTCCATAAGTAATAAATAATTTCTTAGTTAAAATTATACACATAACTAAATAAAATTCTCAAAAGTTATGAAAAATATTATTTATTATAATTTTGGCAGAATAGGACAAAAAAGGAAATGCTAAAATTTCCTTCCAACTCTAAATTTTAGGCCCAGGTCTTTTTCACAAAAATTATACTGATATTTTAATGTTATATTAAACTTCAGCATATCGAGAAATGATTTCTTCAGGAAATAATTTCTTAACAAAAAGATAATTTTCAATAAAAAATTGCTTTAGACCTATTATTATTATTGTTATTATTATTGTTATTATTATTGTTATTATTATTATTATTATCAAAAAAGAAAATGTTTGAAAAGTTGCAATGAGGTGAAAAAAATGTCAGATATGATTATTTAACTTGATCCAAAATCTAAAAAAATTTATGAATTTTGAAAATATTGTTAAGCTAGACAGCTAGAGCAGCATTAAAGAATGCGAGTTTATATATGTATATATATATTTATTTATTTTGCTGAAAAAATAAGTATATTTTTAATATTGGAAAAAAACAGTGTTTGACCAAATAAGTCAAAATATTTCCTTCGTGACTCTCTGACCTCTTGCAAAATTTTAATAAAAAAAGTGAGTGCAGTTTTAGAAAACTTTTATATTTGGGTATGATAAAAAATATCTGACGTGGGTGGGTCGTTTGGGTAAAGTCCTTCAACTTCATAATAATAATAAAGTATATTTTCCTCAATAACCATATAAATTGTTTCTGAAAAAGTGGTAAAGTATACAACAAAGTATTACGATAGATAAGCTCATTTATATATTTACAGGCTACTAGGAAGGAGTCAAAAAGTAGTTAAGGCTTAACAAGGGAGCGACTCCGTACTCAAATACAAAAAAAAAAGAAAATTTCAGGAAATAGCATGTTAGCAAATAAACCTGTTAGCAAATAACACTGCGAATGAGTTTTAAAATTTGAATTTTTGTATATATTATTAAAAACCTGATCAATGCTGTTGTTTATTCCATTCAGTGGTGCATTGCTATTTTATTGGAAACTTTCCATATCTGTAGCTTTTAAATGGGAGTGTAATTAATTCAGCTTTTTCAGTATTGCGAGTAATGTAGAAATGAGTATCATTACTTTGAATGAAGAAGTTAGAAATTGAGGTAGGTAAATTAAGGGACAAGGAATCATAGACAAATAAGATATTAGAAACCATGTTGGGAAACAAAAGAGTCTTCAATCTAGAAAACAAATAATGCACATTAGAGCGGAAAGAGATGAAGTTTTTTATTCTCAAAACTGAGTGATGAAGCGAATGCATTTTGTTAAAGTGACCATTCTGACCCCGTACTTTACAGCAATATTTAATATGCCAAAAAGAAAAAGAGAAGAATATAAAGATGGAGTAGTGTTTTTTTTAATTTTAATTTAATTTTTAAAATTTTTTTTTAATATAATTTTATAATTCTGCCACAAAAATTTACAGTGTAAATAAAAACGTAAATAATTTTTTATAAAGATATATCTAAAAAAAATCTTTTAAAATTGTTCTTATTTACCTAACTGTATAATTTCAGTGAAAGCACGGAAGCCTCGTAGAAGACCATTAG
>JAUZNK010095944.1:0-12196 GCA_035046665.1 Euphysa ruthae
ATATTTCAGTAATAATCAAAGTACATTAGTCTAATTTCTTCTTTTTATATCATGCTTTTTATGATTTTATTGCAATCTTGTCTGTCTTTTTAATACTAATTTTGGTTTTATAAACTGTAATGCATAGTATTAATATTCGAATAAACTGTCGACGATCTTGAGATCTTGAGATTTATTTGATCAGAGCAAGCATGCCCAAAAAAATTATTTGAACTTTTTGAATTTTTTACTTCTATTAAGCTGAAATTTTGAACTAAATTATCAAGTCATATCTTAGACATATTAAGTCGGCCTTTTTGTATCAGCCTTTTTGTTTTTAAGAAATTCTTTCTGGAATAACTTAAAGAGAGTCAATATCATATTTCTTTTACACACTCACTTTCACTCAATCTTCCAGGTTTGAAACAGGCCTCTTTAAAAGAGAGACACGTGCTCGAGTGCCTATCCTACTGAAATTTTATTTTGATAGAAACGAAGTGCATCAACTATTCAAAATAGATTTTTGTGTTTGTTCTACTTTCAATTGAAATTTGAGACCACTACAAGTACTACTATAAGTCAAAAATTAGAATCAAAGTAGAACAAAATAAAAATATCCTTCTACAATTATATAATTAGCTTTGTTTACAGGCCTAAAAATACACTAATTTTCCAGTGAGTCAAAATACACAAGTACTGTGCAAGAGACACGTGGTTGAAGAGTCTAATTAAACTTCCGTTAATATTAATAACATACTCTGTGACTTGACAAGAAAAAATGTCAAAGAGAATGTTAATAATACAGGGCTTCCTCGATTATCCATTTCTTGATTATCCAGTCCTCATTTTCCAGTTGCCTTTAATGGCCAGAATTTTTTATCTGCACTGATATTAAATTTATCGGTTAGACTACAGCACCATAGAAAGCTCAAATTTATAATCACTGTAATAGCAACTGTAGATTGCTGAAAACAAAAATGACTTAATGAAAGAAAGAATTGAACTATTATCTTGTAATAGCATTATTGAACTAAAAGGAAGATATTTTAGAAAGATCTACAGTTTTATTAACATAACAACGGTTTTTTAAATTTATAGCCAAGGGATATTTTAAGATGCCTTTGGCGTTTGTTTTGTGTGTGAAATGATATTGAAATATGATAAATCATGTCTAATTAGATGCTTTAAAATGACTTTTGATTAGTTTGACTGAATTTTTTTTAGTTTTGAAAATTATTTTATTAACCACATAATTGAAAAAAAAAATTAAGGGGACCCTGTAGTTTTGATTTATGGAATTTTAAATATAGTCATGAAACTGGCTTTTCTTTTTATAATTTTATGCAACAACTTAATATGTGTTATTTAGAACATAAAGAGTGTATTTGATACCCCTTAAACTGTAAAATAACAGAAAGTTACATAAGCATATTGTTTTTTAGCAATATTGACTTTGGGAAGCCACAGCTTAGCGTTACTCGTACTTGAGAACTTGTGGATGGCACGTTTATATTTTTAAATGTTTTGATACTTTGAAGAATTGCTTTTAACACTGTTATATCATTTTAGAACCTTAAAAATTATTTAACCCTGAGATGAGATACAAGATACCTAGCTTTTACCCTCCATATTAGAGGAAATGAGGTTTAAAAACACGCATGTTTTAAATATTTTAATGAAGCTTTACTGAAAATCCAATCACACTAGACACCATTCTTAAAGGTAAATTTGTATTTATCTAAGTTTAGTCTCATAGTTAACTTGGTAATTTAAGATTGTGGGAGTATTTTGGCGCAAAATACTTTTTATTCACATGTTTCTTTAAAAGAAGTATCTAACATTAAAATTTGTATAATTGTTTGCTGTTGTTTAAATGTGGCATCTGCATGTTATTGTCTTTGGTTGAAAGTAGATTTTACAGGTATTTATTCAACTTTGATTCTCAACTGTTTGGATTGGTTAAGCAAATAAACATTTAGTGATAAACATTTATTATATTTCCTTTATTTATCGTTGTAGATGAGATGGTGTTTGACGTTTTTTTGATATAATTTTCATTTTACTATAATTTATATTTACATTTTATTATTATAACTATTATATATAGTCAGGGTGGGTAAAAATTACGCAAAAGTTAGAAAGTTTGGTTATTTCTTCTCAAAACTTTTTTTATTTTGTGCTCAACGTAACTGCACTAAAGTACAAAACATTTCTTAAAACTCAGATCTCTGTTGGTGTATTTTTTAAAAAAGTGTGTGTACTTTTTAGTCACTGAAATTATTAAAAAGTGTGCACATACTTCTTAAAGGTACGCAAAAACACACAATTAGTTTTTATTCGCTACTGTGCGATATTTTTTTAGTAATACAAATCTGTTTTTATTCCTTTAGAGTAGTTGAAACAGAAGAATGGTCAATATAATATAATTATGGAGTTAGGATTTGTGTTAATTATTTAGAAGATTTTTCACACTAAAACACTTAATAAATACAACCTATTATATGGTTTTGTATTTTATTAACTAAAAAATAACATGGAAGCAAACTAAATATCTACATTACATCTTTAAATATACATCCTGTTTGTTTATGCATGACACAACGTCGTATAGAGTTTTAGGGTGTTAAATTCAGGAACATCCCACTTATCACCTTTAAGTGCTGTAACATCTAGTTTAATAATAATGTGATAAACGGGAATAATGTCTATGTCTCTAGGATAACCGCAAATCCTTTTATTATATATGATTTTTCCAATGTTGTCAAAAAAATAATTAACGATAACAATATTTGTGCAGAACATGTGTGGAATTGTGACAAAAGTGGATTCCCCAGCGATCTACAAAATTGCAATATCATGAGTGTCAAAAGATAAGTCACATATAAAGTGACTTGTGGAGCAGGTCGCGGAAATTAAACTATGGGAAAAAATGTGCAATATACTTGGAGAGGAGATAAGGCACTCCTAGGAACATTTTATGGTATATTTGATAGTGTGTGGATAACAACAGAAATATTTTCAGAGTTGTTTTTCTTTATTACAAAGGAAATCACCATCTGGCCTTTACTCCTTATATTTATACGTGATTGGGAGAAACATTTAAATAATTGGGTTATGCAGTGGGGATCAAAGGTACCGTTTCAAAGATCCATATTTGTGAATATGGTTTCATCTATTTGGTACGAAGGATTATGTCCATCAAATGCAGTTGCATTTGAACAGTATTTGTAGAGTTAAAAGTCAATGAAAAGAAAGAAAAGGAAAAAGCTAAGAAGAAACAACAAGCAAAACAAGTAACTTGTAGAGTTAAAAAGAAGAAGAGGTACACAAAGAATTAGAAGAAGCCAAGCAAACTAAACAAGTACAACAGATCAAAAAAAAAAAAAAAATGCAGAAAAAGCAAAGGAAAAAAAATGACTTCATTGATGATGATTTTAAATTTAATAATGCTAGTTCAGTTTTAATCTATGTTATTGCTCTGTGATTTTAATTCTTTTTATTCTTTGTTTACATTGGTATAATTTATCTTATAATACAAATTAGTTAAAGGTGTTTATACTTTGCATAATTTATTTTGAAATCGGTTTTGTGCATTATTTTATAATGATTATTCCAATGTTTTAGTGTTTATTAGTTTAATTTTATCTTGACATGGACATAATATGTGGTATCTATTCTTTGGTAAATATATTTTTATTGATTTTTTGTAAATAAATTTATTGCTGAATTTGCCTGTCCATATATACACAGTATTTTATATATTTGTCACTCTAAAGTTTTTTTACTTTTTCTTTAGAAATTTTGAGTAAATATTTTGTTTTTCAGAAAATTCTTGTTCCCTAGAAATGAGCTGTTTATGAGGCTTTCTCAGTCAAATTTAAGGTGTCTCAATTTTTAAAAATTCAGGCATTAAGTCTTTCAAGTTTGCTAATTTGCCTTAAAAAGATCATTTAAGGCATATTCAGATCCTGAAAATTTCTTATTTTCTACCAATAGGGGATTACATCCTATACTGGTTATATATGATAATTCGACAGCAATTTTATATTTCATTCATAAAATTGATATTGTAGTTCCTATGTCTTTTCTAAATATATTTAGTGAAACTTATTGTTAATTGTTTTAGCCAAACAAATGTATAGTGTCTTTTTGGAACCCAGAAATGTAAGAGATTCTTTGAAATCATATCCTTCTCTCCAAATTTCTGGTAACATTCTGATTCTCTACATACGACCCAAAATACTTGTGACCATTCAGAATGCTTGACTTCGCAAAACGGCTTGACCATCATCATTTTTTGCATGATGATGTATTGTCATGAAGGGAATGAAGTGATAGTGTTAGTACTTTTCCCATATGCTTGATCTATTTTTGGTCAAAATTTTTTTTCTCAAAAACTGAATTTTTTTTGTTCAGTGGTTCACCTGTTGTTCAATACTGGATCAGAATTTAGCTAATCTTCTGATTAAAAATGCCTTAGCCCAAAATAGATCATATTTGAAAATAATGTCAGGAGCAGCTTAAAATATTTTTTTATTTTACGTGGAGATATAGACACATTGTGCGCATCTTTTACAACTATATTACCTGCTAAAATGTTTCAAATTACTTCCATACCTCCTGTAGTCAATTTTAATTTCTTTAGCTTTTTCTTTTGAAGGTAGATTTAAGATTTGCATGTGTTCTATGAAATTGTACACTAAACTAGTGTAAAACAAAACTGTCCCTTCTTGATATTTTCTGAAATCAGGTCAGTCAAATTTTTTTTGCCCCTAACAAGCATGTCTATTTCTGTTATTTTTGTTCTAAAAATTGAAAAATCTTTTCTTTTTCTATTGCTACCTCTCAATAAAAATCACTATCTTTAGAACGTTTTTATAGATTTGATGATTTTTCTGATAAAAATGTGCTGTAATTTAAATTTTGGAGAGTATTTGAATTTTTTTTAATTTAAAACTTTTAGTTTATAAATACAAAATTTCATCAAATATTTTGCATTTTTAAACTTATTTAACTTCAAAATTATTGTTATTATTATATTTTCCTTTTTAACCAATAAATATACATTTATAATTTCATTTAAAAATTAGAAAAAATTATTTGATACTATAAATAGTAAGAAAATATTGGATAAAAAATTGATAAATGGGATGGAGTCACTCATAGTGCAAGAGCTGACCAAAGGGAGTGACTCTGGTTTTTTTTTTTTAAAGACATTGGAAAACACGATATTAATTATGAAAATGTAATGCAACAAACTTTCATAAAAAAAGTATTGAGTACAAACAACTTTACAAACTAGTCTTTTAAATTGGATTCGGTTTAAATTCGGATTCGGTTTAAATCAAATATTGATGAAAAATGCCATATTTAATAGAGAATAATCTATAGATTTCTATCAAGGAATTGTTCCATTCAGCAGTAATATGCAACCTATGTAGGATTAATGAGGCTTTTTATAAAAATATGGTCAATGAATAAAACTTTAAATGGTGGTAAAATTACCCTAAACGGCATCAGTTAGACTTTTTTTGAATGCTTTAGCTGTTGTTAAAGAATATTTTCACAAATATATATTTTTTTTAGTTATTTTAGCCAAACTCATACTTGTTATAATCCTATCCATTCTTTTTTTTATGGTCCTAAAAATCTTTTGTTAAATAAATATATGCCAAAAATGTTACCTTTTTTTTACTCTGCAATTCCTATTATTTCCTTAATTTTTAACTTTTTCTTTAATATTCTTCTGAAGCTATTATATTGTGTATTATTTCTGTAAAAATCTTTTCTAAATTATTGTGGTAAAAGTATTGCCTTTTTTGTTATTTTCTTATGCATTATTATTTTTGTCAAAACTCTTTATAAATTATTTTAATTAGTTTCAGGCGAAGTTTTAGCTTAATTGTTTTTTTCCTTAGAACCTTTAATCATTTTGATCAATATTTTGTAATTTTTTTACCTCTTGTATGCGTGATGCTCATAAGAAGCTTATTTATTTTAGTCAATATCTTTTTGTTTATTTTATCTTTACTCTGAATCTTTCCTCAAAATATTTTGGTCAAAGTCTTATTGCTTATTATACCAATTTTTTTGTTCATTTTTGTCAAGATAATTTTTTGTTTTTTTTTTTTTTTCAAAATCCTATTTGATTTTTCATCATTTTTCTCAAAAAAGAGTCATAATTTTATCTTGTTTGTTTATTATTTCTTAAATGACCAACTTTGTTGACATAGTGGCAGTGACATAACCGCTTTTAGTAATATCATTCCCATTATCATATCTCATCATTTTTGTCAGAAAATTTATTTATCGACAATGTAACTTTAGTTTTAATCCAATATCTTGTGTTAAGTTTTTGATTTTTCTCATATTCATGCAAAATTGATGACCTGAGCATAAGCAAAAAAGACCTCATGTGATTTTCATATGCCTGTGGCCTTCCTAATTACATGAATCTGTGGAAGTAGTGTTTAAAGATCCAGTAATCCGACTCCTACTATTTTGTGAGCGTATGAAACAGAACTTATTATTTTAAATTTAAGCTGTGTTATTTTGCTGGCGATAACACCTTGTTTGCATTTCATATTGACATTAACATTGTTTCAAATGGCACAAAAGCATTATAGATTGGTTTTTAATAACTCATTGGTGGCATATTCTGCAAGATCCAAGCTTAGGAATATCAATTATATCACAAATTTGTTATTTTTCTCTTTTGTACATTATTTTCTTCAGAATCTTTTGAGTAAAGTATTTTGTTTGCTGAATTTCTGCTTATTCCTCTTAATTGCTAATTTTTTAGAATCTTTTCCTTTGATTATTTTGGTGGAATTTTATTTTGTTTTATATATTTTTTTTTTTTTTTTAATCTTTTAGCTACATATGTCAAAATATTATCATATTATTATTTCCCATACCTTTTGCTTTACTTTCCTCACTATGTTTTTTTATTATGATCAAAATTTTATCTTGATCGGTATTTTCAATACCATGCGTATTATTTTCATACAATTTTTTGCTCAATAATCTTTACTAATGTTGTTGTTTTTTTATTTTCATTTTTTTTTTCTTGCCTTGTACTTTACTTTTTCCACATATTTTTCTGATCATTTTTATCTAGATGGCTAAACTATAACTTCATTCCTCTTTTTCAATATTTTAATTCTTTTGGCTAAGACATTCTTTTATTTGTTACTGCCCCTTTATCTTTTGCAATACTTTACTCATCATCTTCCTTTAATTTAATTTAATCAAAGTTCCACCTTCTTTTTCATGCTCTTAATCTTCTTAATCTTTGTTATCCTTACTTTTATTTATTTTTATTATTCATTATTTTCTTTGAAATCACGAATATTTCTCTTACTTTTTGGCTTTTCCTTTTGCTAAACCATAACTTTCTCATTATTTCCCATACCATGTTTTCCTCACAACCTTTTCTTGATTATTTTGGTTGAACTTGTTTGTTATTTTCTCTTCCCTTGTGCAATATTATATGTCCAGGGTTTTATTCTAAATTCTTTCAGTCTGTATGCTATTTTGATCATCATTTTTTCTCCTGTACATCATTAAACTTCAAAAAAAAAATTTTGGTTAATTTTTCTCTAAATCTTATTGTGCGCAACTTCTTTATTTTCCTAACAATATTACCTTGACTCTTTCATCCAAATATTAGTTAGTTTGTTTAGTTTCTTTTCCTCATTTTCTGCTGTTTTTTTCTAATATTCTCTCCTTCATTTTTTAAGCAAATTATTTTCTGGTTTTTTTATGTTATCCTTTGTTTTAACTTTCTCAAGTCTTTTTTCCTGAATAATCTCCTTGAAATCATATTTATTTCTCATTTTCCTTATAATTTTTGTCAAAATTTTTTCTTGTTTTTTTTAATTTCCGTTAACCATTGATTTATATTAACATGCCATAAATCAAAAAGCTTGTATGGATAGAATTCAACATGAATTTTTTTTATAAACACCTTCCTCGTCAGTCACCAAAATTTCTTGAAGTCCTTGAGAACTCAGCAAATTTTTTTATTAATCTCTCGAATTTTTGTTTCTTGAACTTGAAGGAAACATTTTATGACCATATATGACCATAGAAATAACCTTTCCAGCCCTGCTGCATTTTTAAAATCTTGTTATGTAATAACTTCAAAATGTCTTTTGCTAATAGCATGTGGATATCAGTATATACCAGTATGGAAATTAAACGGCTTGTTTACAGGTTTTTTTTTTTTGTAGGTTGCTCAACAGGTTATGTGTCACTTAAAAAAGTTGCATTATGAAGTTGCTTTATGTTTTCATACGGCATATATGAATCACCTCTTATAAAAGTTAATTGTTCACAAATGGTATTTATTTCCAAATTATATGCTTTTTTATTTTAGTTCTGATATGAAAGCTATTCTTAGTGCTGATCAAATAGTTAGGTTAGGTACCGGTTACATTTCAAACTTCTTCTCAAAAGGTTGGGGCGATGTAGACTTATTAAGGAGATTGTCAAAGTTCCAAGCAGATGTGCTCAATAACAAAAAGCTTGATGAAATCTATAAGGTTATCGATAGAACTAATATTACAATACTCAAAGTGCAAGTCAAAAAAAAAATCAATTCTTCTATTGATGTATATAGGGGTAGCTTTAGATCACCTTTAGTAGATCTTTTGCCTAATGCTTTACCAGTAAAAAGTGAACAAGTGAACTTTGAGGTAGTTGTACCTGCAAATTGTAACAAACCATCTGTATGTATACATCTAGCAGGTACAGGGGATCATCATTTTTGGTGGAGAAAGAAGAATATGGCAATTCCACTGGCCGAGGAATATAAAATTGCTTCAATAATCTTGGAGAATCCATTTTATGGTCAACGCAAACCATCAAATCAAGTTCGATCATCGGTGAACTACGTTTCAGATATTTTTGTTATGGGTTGTGCTCTCTTAGTTGAGTGTGCAACATTATTTTCGTGGAGTCAGAAAAACAATTTTGGTTCACTTGGAATTACTGGTATTTCTATGGGTGCTCACATGGCTACTGTGGCTTCCTGTGGCTGGAGAGGCCCACTAGCAGTTGTTCCTTGTTTATCCTGGACTTCTGCAGCTCCCATTTATACAGAGGTAAGAAACTCTAGTTTTTTGTATAAGGAAACTTGATGATCCATTCCAATCCTAAGAGAAGTGATGAAAATTTATATTAATGTGTACACAGGCCCATACATAGGGTTAGAAATGCTTATATTATGATCAAACATCACACATATCTGAACTAATATGATTAATTGTACAAATTTTTCAAAAAATTTGTTTTTCCTACGTCTCTAAACCCAGGGTCTTATCAAGGCTATTACTGCATAAAAAATCAGTCTATTTTTACTAATAGTAATTACATTTCATTATTGTAAACATTATTAGATTTTTCTGTAAAGCCTAGGAACTGTGTTCAATTGTTAGAACTTTCAAATTTTCTATAATTGATGTCACAAAAGCCAAGGTCAAATATTTTGCTTGCGCAGTAAAATGACGAATATTAATTTAATAAGGAATAATTGACCGTATGCTAATTAGCTCTGGTGGAAAATTTTCTCATTAAGAAGAAATAGATTTTGAAATTTCATATGATTTGCAGTAATAGAAAAGTAAGGACCAGAAATAAATTTAAAAATTGTGGATTTAAAAAGCTATTCAAGGTAAAAATTTTATACGGAGGTTCATCAAAATGAAACTTTTCAACATTTGAACTCACTATGGTCCAAATTACTAGGAAATTTATTTAAATTCTAAAAACGAAAACTGAGTTAGAATCATCGTTTCCTAGCAACTGTAAGATTGACAAAGTTAATGGTGTGAAAACAGCTGCGAAACATGAAAACTATAGACATTCATCATTTTTTGCCTCATTTTTTAAAGTAACTGAAAGAATTTTTTTTGAAAGTCAAAATGTTATTCAAATTTCAATTTTTGTTTCAAAGTAATCATTTCAAGCTGGATTTGTTTTTGGATTTTAAACGTAATTTGATTTGTAATATATTTGTAATATGATTTTCATATACTTAAAAAGCCTGTAGATAGATCACATTTTACTGTTTTATAAATTTTTGTATTTAGATTTTAATACCATCACCATTACCTGCCTTAAATAATTGTCAGATCAAAGCTTTAAGGCTTTGTATAAACTATTTATAAACCAGCTATTCCCTAATTTATGTCATTCAAAGAATCTAAATTTTTGTTGCATTTCTAACAACTCAAAAAGATTAAATTTTGTTTAAATTTTCATGTAAAGATTTAGTGAGAGAGATTACACATATGCTTTGCAGGACTATTTTATATTTCGCTAAATAAAAAAAGAATACTGATGAACTATTGCTAATTTGCCATTACGGTTAATATCTTTTGATGTATATTTCATTTAGTTTTAAAATTCTAGCGATGCAGAAAACACAGATTTTAACTGTAACTATTTTTAAGATATTTATTAAATAACCAATTCAAAGCATTGCATTCAAAATCAGCGGAGTATTAATTTTTAATAATTCATCCCTTTGACCAAAAAATCATCCACTTGTAAACATCTAGTCTGCTGGTGGGTAAATGATCCACTTGTAAGTATCTAGTCAGCAGATTGGCTAATCAGTAGCTCATAAATACCCAGTCCACAGATTGGCCAACATGCAGATCAAGAAATCATCCAATTCGCAATTTGAAAAATTATCCACTGGCAAATATCTAATTCACAGATAGACAAATGATAAACACGTAACATCTGGCTGTGGATCAGCTATTTATTCATATATGAATCTTCAGTCTGTCATTCGGCAATAATTGGCTTTTGAATATCCTACCTGTAGATTTATAAATAAATTTGGCTTTTCCTTGCATATTAATTCATTGACAAATACAATTTCTTTGTCGTCTTAAGATTCAAACCCTGTCATAAGGTTTTAAGTGTATATCTGAATTGCTATATCTTATTATAGGGTGTGTTATATAGTGGCGTACATTGGAAAATATTGGAAAAGCAACTTAAAGAAACCCCTGAATACCATGAACTCATTCGCAAGGATACCAAGTTCAAACAGCACCTATATAATCAGTATAAAAGTAATAAATCAGCAAACTTTGACATTAATTACCTCACTAAAAAACTTATACCAATTGACATAGACTTTATGAAATATGTCGAACCTATCCAAAAGCAAGTGTACAATTCTACATTTAAAAAAATTAATTTAGATCCAATTAAAGGGTTGTTCAACATCCCGTCACAGGAAGCATTAGATTACATGACTGCAATCATGGACCAAGCAACTCATTTAGCTCATTTTAATAAACCTCACAAAGACTCTGCTATTATTTATGTTGTGGGAGAACATGATAAATACATCAATAGAGATTTTTATAATGTTACACCTAAAGATGTGTGGCCACAGACAGAAGTACGTACAATTGATTGTGGACATGTAGTTGGATGTATAATGCATCAAAAAATATTTTGTCAGGCTATCAATGATGCATTTTCAAGACTTCCTAAGGATCAATTACTGCTTTAGTGTTGATTTTTTTTTTTTTAATTAGATATTTATTTTCTGCGATAAAAACAATTTTTTTTTGGTGAAAGTGATTAAATTAAATTAAAATAATTAGGGATTTTTGGTCATTAAATTGATAATTTGGGCTTTTTGGTCATTTTATTAAAATTTTTCTCACCTTGAAAGATCTTTTTCTGAGCTACTGAAATTAGTGCTATGTTCTCAGTGTTTATTTTTTTTACAGTTGGGAGAGGAAAATTTGTTAATTTTTTTTTTGTAAAATCGGCAGAGCACAGCACAACCTAGTGAATAATCTAATAGATTAAATCTATCAAAATCCCATGAAATTTGAATTTACTCAAAAACTTTATTAATTCAATTGGAAAAGATCAATTCGGTTAGATTTTATATAAAATCGACCTTGAGGTAGTTGATTCATTTGATAGATTTTGATTATTTTGACTCCCAATTGAGTATCATCCAATATTTTGAAATTGATTTCCCTGACTGGGTTATCCATTACGTCATTAAAACTGAGAAGCTTAACAATTAATGAGAACTTTTTTGGAATTAAATTCTTTACCCTATTAATAGTGGGGTATTTTTTCTGATGCATTACTGGGGAGAGGTGGAGAGGTTATGGTTATCACCTGTGATCTCAACAACTATAAATATAAAAGCATTGAAACTTGGTCATAT
>JAUZNK010095955.1:0-12195 GCA_035046665.1 Euphysa ruthae
GTTTTAAGTTTTAAAAAAAGTAATTTTAAGAAAAACCTTTTTTAAAAATTATCAACAAAAAAATAACTAATAAAATCAAGTTCTATAAATTCTTCTTCGACAGTGTTTTCATCCACAAAGCCTTTACACTTAATTCCCAACTTTTTTCTAAATATTTTGGTTTTTTGATCTATAATTACGCTCACATTACACTCATAGTTTTCAGAAAAAACTTTAAAAATTTTTTGCTATAACATCCCGTGGTTATGTAGACCGAATTAATTTAAAATTTTGATAATTTCTCTCATGATAATCATGAGGTTATTGTTAATGAAGTATCCATTTCTAATCATTTCGACCATCATAAGTTTACTTAGGGCATTGGTTCCACAACATATAAACATGTTATGAATTGTTGTAACATTGCACTTGAAATTAAGAAAACCACGCAATCAGAAGTGTTATTAAAGGGATTTTAATTCTGAAATAGTATCATGGCTAATTAAAACATAGCAATGAGTTATCTGATGCAGCAACTTTACACTGTTGTAAGAAACTCATCCTGAAAGAGGAAGGAATTACTGAAGAGGCGGTGTTACAGATAAAATTTTAACTGTTCATGTTCGTGTGAGCATCAGAATCTGATGGTTTTCTTCAAAATATACTACTTTATTTTGCAATATAAACGCTTTGTTAGAACCTGCTATTCTTCCTTTCATTAATCGACTTTTTGTTGTCGTTGATTATTAAAAGATCATTTTAATCATGCATTTGGTAAAATAATAATACTTGTGACTTTGCAGATGACACAATTTAGCAACTTATAACTAAGTCTCTTTCTTTACAAACTAAATAAATATATAAATTATGATATGGCGAGTCTTGCTCAATAGCTTCGTGCCAATAAAGTTTCTTTAAATGCCGGTAAAACTGAACTTATCTTATTCAGAACTAAACGTACTAACTTCTTTAAACAAAATAGCTATAACCTGCCTAAATATTTAAATTTTGGAAGAAGTGGCCAAAATCCAATCGCATTTTACAAGCCAAAGTTAAAAACGGTATATGGTAATTGATGATAGAAGAACACTGCAACATAATTCAACAAACAACAAATTTTCTTACGCTATCAGTGATTAATGTACAATAAACTGTAGCTAAATAGAAATAAATTTTCTTTCGACGGTATGGAAATTACTTTTGTTTGGTTTTGATTTATTGGAAGAACAGTTTATATATAAAAAAAAAATATATGTATATTTTATGGTATACCGCATACATAGTGAAATAAAAATATTGTTTTTAATTTTAAAATGTATTTAAACTTATGATGAATTTAAATTTAACTGACAGTATGAAACATACGCCATTGGAAAGGCACGAAATTAAATATTAAAACAATTTGATATTTTCATTCGAATGGAATGTTAATGAATATTTTTTAAAACGTTTAAATGAAATTCTCTCTGGACAATATTGAAATTAATCTTGATTTGGTTTTATTTGGTAACTAACAACAAAGATATCATATCTTATTCTCCCGACTGAATATTTTTATTCTGCTCAAATATTATTAATAAAGAAATGGGTAGGCGAGACAATATTGTTTCGATTGAATTATTCTCTACTGTCCAAATCTTATTAATAAAGAAGGTAAGACAAAAGATGAAAAAATAGGCCCGAATTTTGGCTCAAAAATCTGCGGAATTAGGAAAATATTCTATACTATAGAGAATTTTTCGCGTTGATGCCAAATGAGCTCCAGCTTCAAAGCTTGCTACCCTCGTTTATTTTTGCTTTAGCAAAAATATTCTTGATTTGCTTGTATGATTCTTGGTTTAAGAATATTATTCTTATTTTAAAAAACCTTCAAGTAAAAGTATTCTTGAATCGCTTTTATGATTTTAATGTGTTGATATTTATTCTTTGTTTTTGCTTAAACGATTTTTCCATGCTCTTTGTCATCCATGGAGTCATCACGTCTTTTGTATTTGCGTTATGTTTTTTTAACGGAAAGTTTATTTCGTATAAACGTATCTGAGAATTTTTTAAAGATTTTTATTAAAGGCATTTGTTTCATCACGGTTATCAAAGGCACCCCCATCTTTAAAATTTTGCAATACTCACTGCAAAAGTTCCTTCTGTAAATTACTGTCTTTTTCGACATTTTCCTGCTCATTTGTATAAAGAGCAACGAAACTGGGGAAATGTTCAGAAATTTAAGTTTTAATCATACCTTTTTTTAAGTAAATGTCAAAATACGAATTTATTAAATTATTGTCTATCAGTGTTGCTGTTGTTTTGCATCGCACCGTGTTTTTATAAAAGACACTTATTTCTGAATTTTCTTCTTAGTTAAAACATTTTAAATTTAGATCTCCAAGAATAAAAAATGATTTCTTTTCTAAATACGCTATCAAAAATCATATCTAAGTGGGTACTACTCAAGATCTGCTAGTATCTTAATATTTGTTTACACTGTTTTTAGCCGTTTGAGTTAAAAAAAAAAAAAAAAAAAAAATAGAAAACCCTGTTCAAAATCGTTAGAGATTTCTATCACACATTTTAAATCTAGAAATAGACTAGAAATAGTCTACCAAAAGACTAGAAATAGTCTAATATTTTTTTAAAAGCACTAGTAAATGTTTGAGTACAAATTGAATCACAAATAAATTTAGCAGCCTCGGGTAAGAAGTGACGAATTCTGCTAAGTAGAGAATTGATCTCAAGCATCACATTACGTCGTTTAAAATGTTTCGCAATTCAAATTACAGTCTTTCACGAAAAACTCAACATGTATGAGTTAGTATTTTTACTGGGGCTAAAAGTAATGGATGTACTCCGTCGGGTATGTGAAGTTTTTTATACGACCGATTTGCTCTTTCAATGTGTATTCTAACAGCTGCTAATTTTAAGGTTTTCTTCGTCTCTTCAGGAGTTAGTTACTATCGGTGACTTTTAAAGGGTCGGAAATTAAATGTTACAACCTTTATAAAAAAATTTTTCGATATCGAAACCTCTGACACCCATAACATTATGACCTTCTTATAGGAGGTCATACAAACCAGATTCTTTAGTTATTTGTTTATCGGTTACTATTCCAGTACAAAGTTTTGGTACAAAGTACACAGTACCAAAAGGAGAAATACCAACTAATGCTTTGCAAGTGTTGTGATATTTGTACTGAGACAATGATTGAGATGGTGAGTTGATAGGAGACGGAGTCTCAATAAATATTTCAGAACCATCAATAGTAACTCGAGTGGTAGGGTAGAGTGAAAATAATATTTGTTTGCGAATAGCAGATTGAGACTGTATAGGAGGTGGGAATCAAACTCGCGTTTCGTAGTCAAATGTCCTAACACTGTGCCAACTTCACTTTTTTTTCTGGATCAATGATTTCCGCAAAAACTTAATTCTTCAACTTTAAAATGATTAAAAATTAATTTTTCAAAATCTTGTTCAGACATCAAGTATGATAGCTTGAAATTTAAACAGATAGAAATTTAGATGCACAATAATTATTAACAAAGCCCAATGCACATTAGTAGAATTGTGAGAAACATTTAAAAAATACTTTCAATAAAATAAAATATCGAGTTTATTAGATCGTAAAGTAAAAAAAAAAAATAAATAAATAGAAAAACTAAACCCAAACATTTTAGAATAATTTGAACTAAATAATCATACCGATAACTTGATTCATTTTCTCCATAATTCCAGCCATCGTAAATTCGTCGTCGAAGTCAAACAAAAACTTGTTGTTTGTTTACTTTTTTTTATATACCTACATTCAAATTACTATTGCAGTCAGCAAAAGCATAATTAAAGTTCGTTTCGTTCGTACTAAGCTCACGGGCTCTCTCAAGTAGTTTATGCCTACGGTCAGTAAGAGAAACTGCTATTTTTTGTTGTTTTTATTGTTACTTATTTTTTGTTGTCTATACAGCAATTCGCGAAAGCCATGACTTCTAAACTTAATGATAAATTATTGATTTTCATCGTTTATCGGTCCAATCGGATGGAATTTATCTATTTATTTTTTTATGTCAGTCAGAGATACTTTGAGTTTTTTGCTCAAAACTGACAGCACCTCGTTTTGTTGGTCAACCTTTATCCATAAATAACCAGGTAAGACCTACGCGAGTATTGATGAAGTTCGTCTAGTTTCTTTTTCAAATATTTATTGACATGAGTCGAAATTTGTTTAGCGGCTTCACAGCTGCTCAAGAGGAATACCAAGTTGTTAACTTTTTGAAGTAGTTTGTTTACCTGCAGTTGTTATTGTTCAAAGAATTTTTTTTTGTCTACGTAGAGTTTTCTGGTTGGCTGTAAGGTTTTACATTTTGTAGATTGGATTATTCATTTGTCTGATTAGAGTCGTGATTGGTTAGATATTTATGGAACATAGAGATTTTTAAATTGGAATTTTTATAAAATTAAAAAACACGAGTTTTCAAAAATATTTATGTTCGTATTTAGGACATGAAAATGTGTTTTTTTTTTTTTTTTTAATAAAAATCAATAAATTCTTCCATAACGTTTTTCAAAGCTAATATTTTTAATGTTCTTTTATATTCTTTTTTGTCTTTCAGTTTATAATGATCAAATTCAAACATTTTTGTTTCGCACAAATATCTTTTCAGGAAGCTAATTTACGTTATCATGAAATTTTACCATTTTTAGGCTATATTTTCAAAAAAGCCTCAAATGTTTTAATTCTTTAAACTTTTTGCTAAAAAAATTTAGAAAAATAAAAACCGTTTGCTATTATTTCCATAATATATATATTTTGCAAACCAGATTATGAAAATCACATTTTTCACTATCCCTAGCCATTAAAAGTGAATAATAATGAAAAAAAAAAAAAGAAGTTGTTTTAAAAGATGGTAAACGACTATATATAAAAGTAGTTAATCAAAGGTTAATGATTTTAACTTCTTAATTGGATCATGAAAGCCAACTTCGGTTCAATTCGGTTCAATTCGAGAAGTCGTAAAACCCCGTAAATCTTTTTTTTCCGTTTTCCTCAGCACTGAGGCGGTCAGCCTAAACTTTTTTGTTTCGCAATGAAACCAGATGGTTAACTTCTTATCTATTCGCTTTTAATAAATGGATTTCCCCATTGGCTAATAATTTCATAAAAGGATTGAACAGCACTTTAATAAAAAAGTTTACGCTTATCCTGGAGATCCTTCGGTGTACTCGCTAATAACTCTAAGCCGAGGCTTGACTTTAAAATAAAATGTTATGGTGGCTATTGTGTGACTAGTTAACATACAGCGTTGAAAAGATCCGATTGATGTACTAATTGCAATGATACCTCCTGGCCATTTTTGATCCTTGCTTATTGTTTGTTCGATCACTTGGTCTGTAGGCAGCAGATTGAAACATCCCATTTAAATGCTTAATAGAAAATTCACCCATTTGAAACTCGTTCGTAAATTTGAGAAGCATTCGTTCCATAGTGTAAAGATGAAGGGCAGAGTCACTCAAATTGATTTTATACAATCGAATAGCACTTAAGCCACATCAAATTGATTTTATATAATCGAATAGCACTTAAGTCATATCAAATTGATTTTATATAATTGAATAGCACTTAAGCCATATCAAATTGATTTTATATAATTGAATAGCACTTAAGCCATATCAAAAAAATTTGACAGTAACTGGCCAACGGATCAAAGTTATTTTGCCTTATTTCATCATTGAATTTTTCGGAAAGCGATAATAACTTATCAACCCTGTCAATGGATGCTGTCATGTTAGTTTTATTCCACTCATTAATCAACTCAGGGAGTTGTCTTGATTCCAAAACCACGATAAAGTTTTTATATTGTTTATCAATTACCTATTCATGGAATGCACCTAATTTACTTCGAACTAAAACTTTACCTTTTCACAGTTCTAACACCTCGATTGTACTGCTTTTCTTTAAAAACTGATTCCAATACCCCAGGCCAAACTAAATTGGCTAAAAACTTTTCGCGATAACGGCCAAAAACATACAACAAGCGTGAAAACCTCGCATACGCAAGTTGATAAACTTGAAAAAGTCTTTGTTTTAAGGGTTTACCAAGACTTATAAAGCATTAGCATAGATGTAAAACATCCACGTTGAATAACTCCATTTGTGCAATACTTTAAAACATCAGTGAGACTTTCTGGATTATGGCCAAAGTTGCCATACAAAAATGTAACGAATACTGATGGCTGCACATTATTTGGCGGCATATATGATTTGTGGCATTGGTTTCTAATTTGCGTATTAGCAAAAGCTGTTTAAATGTTGTTAATTTCGTCATGAGAAATTTAATGTTCTAAAAGATTTAGGCAATTAATCAAAACCTTTGAACCTGTTTTATTCACTTTGTAAGTCCCATTTGTACATGATTAGCATTCTTACTCTTACCACCCACGGGTTGCTTTATATCGAAGATTTATAATTAATTTCTTTTGTAAGTATTGTCATTAAAAATAACTGAAGCAGTTTAGGAATACTAACGTTTGTGTTTGTTATTTCATCTGCGACCGGAAGATAACATGAATAAAAATACTTTCAAACTTAACAGTTTTCTTTTCTCTCATCAGGCTAGCATTTTTTTTTTTCAGTCTAGAATTGGGAAGGTGTTGTCTGCGTATAATACTAATACAAATTTCTTTGTCAGTATGTATGTTCATACTGTATAGAAGTTGTACAGATCTTTCTTTTGGCTGAAAGAAACCTATTTCAAAGAACTTTATCAAAACTGGTATTTGGCATATCGATTTCTGCTCCTTTAATACCAATTCCCCAATCATTCTATAATTTAAAATTTCGTTAAATGTGAAAGTCGAATTAATTCTCCGTTTTGAATAATATTCTCATGAGTATATTTCTTTAGTTCATCAAGACATTCTTCTCGTTTTTTTATCTTCTTCAGAAGGTTAAATTTCGTAAACGAGAAATGTTCCTATAGCAACTACGTTAAAATTGAAACTCCTTCACAGCAACCTCGGGAGCTGAACTGGTTGCTAATTGAGCTTGTATGTAAGGATTAACTGAACTTTTTTAAGGCAACACATCACCTCTGCACTAGATGTTTTTATAAATTTTATAATTGGTTCATACCCACTTTTATTTTTAACACTATTTTTTTAGCAGGACGACATTAAATTAAAAAGAGCACGCCTTAAAAAATTAAAAAGTATATACTTTAAACAGAACAAATTTACCCGGATCTTAATCGGAAGAATTTTGTAGGAAACCTAATGTTGTTGATTAAGTCCAAACCCTTGAAGCAATATTTCTGCTGGAGCTTTCAGGTTTGGATGTTTTGAATTTCTTTTATGTAGCATTTACGTAGCATTATGATACACAAGTAAATGTAATTGTAATGAAGAACTTTTAATAGAATTTTAATAAATTTAATTTATATAGAATTTTACCATTTTCTAAAGTAACTGCAAATCGTTTTTTTTTTTGTGCGTTCACTTTTAATGGCTTTGGATAGTGAAAAATTGGATTTTCACAATCTGGTCTGATATTATGGAAACAATGGCATATAATAATTTTTATTTATATTTAAGTTTAAAGAATAAAAAATATTTGGGCTTTTTTTGAAAACATACAAAAAAAGGGTGGAAAAATAGTCTGTAAATTAGCTTCCTGAAAAAATTTTTTTGTGGAAAAGAGACAAAATCGGTTGTATTTCATTATTATAACATTAATTGGGACGAAAAGAACATAAAACAAAAGAGAATTCATTTTCAGGTCCTGAAAATGAACATAACTATCGTATTTTTATAAGTTTTAGACTATTAGACTTAAAATATGTTAAAAAATTATTACGTCAACGTTTAATTTACAAATTATTTATTGATGAATTAATAGTCTAATCAGTAAAAATCGTCATTTTTTCTCATTCTGGTCCGTAAAATACATACACAGAAGAAAATTTTGATGTTCAACATAAAATTTTCGAAACTTTAGACATAATACTACACTTTAGTGAAGGTTAAAATTTGCCCTATGCAAGATTTACTCCTCTGGCTACTGGACTAATTAGTAATTTGAAAATCAAAAGATTTATATTAGTATATGAAATAATAATCAACTTGATTAAAAAAATATTTTAACTTTATATTTGCCGAAATCATGTTTTTAAATGAATAAAACTCCATTACATAAATTTAATACAATATAACTAAAGATTTGCTTCTCCCGAAACAAGATTTTTTTTTTCTCGAAGATCAAGATATTTATTGCATTATTATTTAAGTTGTTGCATAACAAATGTACACAAGAATCCGGTTTGTTTACTTAAACTGTAAACTGCAGGAGTTAGTTTACACACTGCATACATTTGTAAACAAACAGAGCTTTGTTTGTAAGAGAAAGTTAGCCAATCGTGTAACCAGCCACTTTGTTTCGCAGGAAACTTCTCCGTAAACATGTTCTCAGGAGAAATGAGTTTTAAAGTTCCTTGCAAATTAAATGTTAACGAACATTTATCAAATCCCATTTTATTCACATTTTTGCACTTACAAATAACATACATCTTATGATCATCACGGACGCGAAAGTAAATACCAATTTCAAATCCATTCAAAATAACAGGCGTACGAAGAGCAAAAATGTCTGTAGAATTGTTCTCGCGTCGGATAAACTTTAAGTGACGCTGTCGTTTTAATATCGGGAATGACGTATCGCCCATTGTAGTCCCAGTGTAATGGTAACGATAAACAAATTTCTGTAAAGCGTTAATATACCAGTCTTTATAACCCGGCCATATATTAAAAGGGGACAATTCATATGTCATAACATTAGTTAGGAAATCTCCAGTCAAATAAGTAATGTTCACTGCGTGAAGCAATTTCTCAATAAATAATATAACCTCGTTTCGAAATGATTTATTTTGTAGAAATTTAGTTTGCTGCTGTTGAGATTTTAACCAACGCTGCATGGCGTATACAAAGAGGTTGCCGTGCTCGTTGTTAAACCTTACTTGAACACTAGGTTCGAGAAACAAATACATTGAATGTAGGTGCAGGTTGAAAAATTTCGATGGCGTCTTTTCTAAACACTCATCTAATGGGTAGAAACTTTTTAACAATAGAGGCCAACACGACTTCATCACTTTTTGGCATTTCTCCTTGTGTTGGTTAAGTTCTGTTTGTATTTTGGAGACATTCAACGCTATTTTGTTGATGTCTTCGACTTCAGAGATTATTGTCTCCGCTTGATAGCTGAAAATATCTAGGCATTTATCGATGAGCCTGTCAAAACAATACTTCATAGCAAGAGCGCACACCCTAAACACTGTAGGGAGAGGGTGATCATCTAGTCGATTCTTATTGTAGAAACAGTATAAAAGTATCAGCATGTTATCTGTCTCTCCTTTGTTTACCTAAGAACAAATAATTTGTCATCAATTTTTTTATACAAGTAAGCGAGTGAAATCATTGTCATAAAATTAAAATGGTCACACGCTTAGGGCTCTTCATCGTTAAATTAAAATTTAACGCTCTAAAGAATCCCAATCCAAGTATTGGAGCGTATTCAAATGAAAAAACATGGAAAAAGGCATCTTCTAGAATTTATTCATTTTTAATCAACTAATCATCATTTCAGCTTACTGTAGATAATTTTTTTAATAATTTATTATTATCAGGGTGAAGAAACATTGCATTATATGAATATCCGTATGTAGCTTTTATTGAGAAATTATATCCTGACTTGATCCAACAAAAACCCTACAGTATAATTTGAATTTAATAGTTCTTTTTACAGTCCAATTTAAAAAGTTTTGTTTCCTTGTATTTCTTTTATTTTGAAATTTTCCGCCTAACAACGGGCGTATATCTATTTTTTATTAAATAAATAAGTCACAAAATACGCCACAAAATGATATTGTTAGCTTCGCCACCATACAGAGATGAAATAATCTTATTAAAAGAACATACAAAGAGAACAAAAATCCATATTTAGTTAAACCTGCATAAAATTCAAGGACAACAGAAGCTTAAATTTTTGAAAAGTAAAAAAATGTAGATGCTTAGAAGTTCGAGCATGGCTGCCACGTGCAAAAATTACTTTAAAATGGCCAAAGTGACAAGATTGTAAAAAATAACAAAAACGAAACGAACGTACGCACGCACGTACGTATGCTTTTCAATCAAATTCGATATTTACGGTAAAAATTGTAAAAATCTGAGCAATTCAGCCGCTAAGCCTGCGACAAAATGAGTTTGGTAGTTGCTAATAATTGGCTGTGCTAAAGGAAAGTTTTTAGCAATTTTTAGAGTGTGCTTTATAACAAACGAACAAAGGTTTTTTACAAAAAAATATGAGAAAGCCATTAAAACAAGCCGTTATCTTTCAATAATGCCGAAAGTTAATATTTTTCGCTTGAATGTTTTCTGCATATAACGCTAGTTGGGATAAGAGTATAAAGGATTAGGATGCCATAGGTGGTTGACTGACAGGTAACATGGTTCACTTTTACTGCTTCCGAAAAAAACATATCTGTCAGTTTTCGTTTTAAATATGCTCTATGGTGACATCAAATTTTAGTACTGCCCCTTATGGTTATCACTTAATCTCACCTAATAGCAACTACAAAATTTTTAATACCCAGGCGAAAGTTTGATTGTATAGTTGCTACAGTCTTCATTCTCGCGGACTTCTGTTTTCGAAATATTATCTGAAGCTTTAACTTTTAGAAGCTTCAATAAAGGTTTGGATATTTAAAACTGGCAAGAACCATTAGGAGAATGGTAATAATAATTATACCTCTATCCGGACATCTTTTTCTTTTGTTTCCCTCATACCAGATGTTGACAGTAGCAATTTAAAATATTCACTTTTTGCTGCCAATATGACACTATGCACATAAACTTTTGTTTCTTTTATAATGGTTTTAGAAATTTTTGTAACATCAGCAGATTGTGTGAAATTTTCCTCGTTCACTTCATCTTCAAGACAGTTATCCTGCTCCTCTTGCATCGCCTCAATATCTTTATCTGCCTTACTTGAGGCATTTTCACCCAATATAGACCATGTGGAGGAGGGTTGAGGAACCCCAACATTCTCAGGGATTGTTTTATTTAACACTTGCAGAGTGACCTCACTGGAGTAATGAACTGATTTTATCATATCGTCAACAGAAAATTCTGGTTCACGAGTGTCATCTTCGATTGGCTTGATAGAACTAAATGTTTCTTCTTCTTCTTCTTCTTGTTTAATTATGACGTGATCATCCTGAAGTAGATTATCAGGGATATGTTCTGCTAATTCTATTACTTCTTTTGGCTCAGTTTCATCTTCATCATATTCGATGGCTTCGTTAATCGGTACCTCACTAGTTGCTGGCACATCATCATTTGTCTTTAGCCGCTAAACAATAGCGTAAATAAAAATGTAATTAACTCCATTTGATAAAAAAAATGTATGAAAAGAATATAAAAGTTAACCCAACTTTCGCTTGAAATTAACAGGATTTAATTTCGCGTCAATTAATTTAGCATAAATAGAACATTTAGGAAATTTTAACATCTTTTCATGTTTAAGTGATCCATAAACTCTATAATATTGCAGATAGCAAATTCAAACAATAAAACTTCTGTTAACAAAATTAAATAAAAACTTTGCATAAATTTTTAAAAAACAGCATGCAATATGATAACAAACAGCATGCAATATGATAACAAACATCATATGATAATAATAATGTGCGATTATCACGACGCATTTCTCTTTTTTTTTTTTTTTTTTTGATTGTTCTTACATGAGGTATAGCAAGCCTTTCCGAAGATTTAAGATAAGCAGTTGTACTCTTCAAGATAGATGCATAGGTTTCAAAACTATACAACAGATCTATATATAATGGAACTTCAACTAATTTATTATTCTAGTAGTTTTCTTTAGATCCTATTAAGTTCCAAATGTTGTCAAATAGTGATCTACAAATTTTGGTGTAAAACGAGCAGTGCAAGAGGTAATGACACATAGTTTTGAATTCAATATTAAAATTACACAGGGGATCTATTATGTCAAGAAAATTATGGTGAAAATTATGATATCTTAGACCAACCTATAAATGTGTAAGCATCTTTAGAGATATAGGCGTATATCAAAAATAGGACGCGGGGGCGAGACAATAAATCTTGAATGAGGCATGTTTTTAAATCTATACAGATGTTGAATAACATGAAACACATTTATTAATATTA
>JAUZNK010095966.1:0-12194 GCA_035046665.1 Euphysa ruthae
TTGAGCAATTACAGGAAGAAGTGTTGCAGCGTCACGTTTAGCAACTGGAACAAGGAACCCTAGTTTTGTCTCAGGTTTATAACCGCCGAAAATCCACTGTTCTGGTATAAATCTTCCACGGTTATACTTATGACATGCAAATACATATTTGTCAATTTCTACGACGCACTCAGGACCTCCCATTTGTTGAGGGTTGTTAATAAGCAACATCCCGGCAGTATTGAAACTAATCTACAACTGTTTCACTGCTTCCAATTTTAAGTTAGACATTCCACAACTAGAATCAGCACTCCAAACCCAAGTTTAAGTTAACCCCAAAATTTGCCACAGATGTAGGTGAGATTTTTAAAAAAGCTGCGTTAATGTACGCTGTAGGTTCTCTTACAACGCTTCACGGTGCAACGCCAAATATTTCCATCAATGTTTGTGCTCGATTTTGTTCGTTGCACGAAAGGTCACATGTTAAGCATGACATCTGAATGGAAAGAAGGCCATACTGTTGACACCATCTTATGCATTCCAGAATATCGTTTCGAAAGCGATAACCAATTTCACCGAATGTACTTGCATCAAAATCAGCCATCACTGGTATTTAAAATCGTATTTATTGTAAATATTTCAAATTTTCCTTGCAAAACATGGTTACAAAATCATCATAACTGAAACAGGCAGACATTTTAAATTAGATTATTTAACTAAATTAAATTAGACATTTGCCTGACGGCAACAACAATAATATTTAAACCAATCAAATTGTTTAATTTACAAAACGATGCAATTTGATCATGTTATGTTTATAATCTTATACTCGTGTATAGCTAGTAACAACCATCCATATTATGAAACATCTTGGAGAATAACATCGCTGATAAAAAGATGCAACTAAAGAACTAAAATAGATTCAAGATATGAATTTACATTCTTTACGGATAAAATTCATTTTAAAACACAAATACTAGAACTAACTAAGTATGGTAGAGCAAAAAAAAATCAAAAAAATGTGATATGTCAAAAGTTTTATCGGAGGGGCTGAAAAGGAAATAGTGCCTGGTTTAATATAGCGTTGAATGCGTAATTAGCAGCTGGACTAAGATCAATGAAACATGTAAAATTTCTCTTGAAATTTAGGGGCCTGGGTCAAAATGTCCTAATTTGGGCATTTTGGGTCTATAATACCCTTTTGTTGATAATTGAGTTTATACAAAACATTCATAAAACTTTAATACTTTATTGAATGCGTAATAGGGAGCTGTACCAGAATAAATCAAATATTCTAAAAGTGCCCTAATTTTAAGGGCCTGGTTCTTCATGGTTTTCATTCAAAAACCATTTTGGCATAACACTTAAAATTTTTTGGGTCTTGAAGGAAATTATATCATTTATACACTTTTGAGTAACTTAATAATTATGTAGTGAAATGGTTAAAATAAATAATTCAAAAACAAGCACGATAAACATATAAACAAAGTTATATATTATCAAAACAAACATCTCATATTTGCGTGAACTAACAACATCTATGAAAGATGCAGCTTTATAGTATGGTGCAAGTGTGTAGGGCATTACAAACAATATACTAACATCTATAAGGATGCAGCTTATTGAAATACACAATAACTTCTTAGTCTTTGATTGAAAAATCCTTTGAATTAATACCTTTTTTGTGAATATATAAAAGCATATACTCTGGACTTGCTCGCCAAAGTTACTGCTCCTCAGTGTATAAGCCATGGGTGCTTTTCTCGGCCCCATTTCTTATTTCAAAGCCAACATTTAATTGCTTCAAAGTAAGTCAAAAGAAGTCATATTGGAGCATATATGAATATATACAACCTACATCATAGATAAACTATTTTTAAAACACTATACTATATTATAAAATGCTATTCGGCTTTACCTTTTGTACCATCATGAACTCAAGTATCTCAGTGAGTTTGATACTTTTCTCGTGCAGCTCGTCAAATATGCCTAGAGGGTGATTAAACTTTTCATGCCAATATGCAGCAGACCCACGCTGTTTGTCTGGCGACTGTATTGACACAACTCCTGGTGAAACTAATGGTTCTGATGGTTCAGGTGAGTCAGGTGTTTGGTCCATGCATTCTTCAGCTCATTTGAACTTATCTTGCTGCATGAATTCTACACTTAGCATTTCATTGGTTATACCAACCCACTTTGCTGCATTAATCAATCGATCTTATGTTGCCCACTTGCCTTTGAATGCCTTTCTGTTTAATGTGTTGAGCTCTGTAAACATTGACGTTTTCTCTTTTTCATATTCTTGATGGATGATTTTATTCAACTGCTCCAACAATTGTGTTACGCCTGTAGTGTCTGGGGGAGAGATGAAGAGTAAAATTTCGCGAGATTGAAGGAAAATTAAAACATCATATTCAAAGCGTGAAGAATGCCATTCAGAGAGTAGAACAATGGGACATTTGATTTGTTGGTCTGTAAAATACTCGTCAAACTCCTTTGCCGCTGCCAAGAATGTTTCATGAGTTGACACACAATTCTCCGCTGTAGAAATGAGCAGATTTCGAATCTTCTCAGCTGCTTCTCTAAGAACCATTGCACTAGCGATTACAATTGCTTTGAAGATGACTTGGCATATTGATAAATCACCTATAAAAAAATTAATCAGTTTTGTACTATATGTTCTCTACTACCTTAGGTCCGAGACTGCTATCATGTGACAGTACACTTGAAAGCGGAAAGGATACTGTTGCTGTAGTGGCATGGGTGTTCACTGAATGGGTAGTTAGGTTATGTGAAATGTCTTATGTGCTTTCAAAATGAATATCAGACAAAACAAAACACATTAAATATTAAATATATAGCTCAGCTACATATTTTTTCGGTATAGCATTTCCAGAAAAAAATTTTAGCAATGCGTTTCTTACAACTAAAAGTATTACCTAAATGTTCGCAGGCCATTTGGCGTGTACAATTCAGAGCATGGTTAATTGACATTTTCCCCTGCCTCTTGGTCGTCATGCTGTTGTGTTTAGCATTGAATCGCAACCAGAACGAGCGGCTTAATCTAAAAAGATTGTCATAATGTTATAGTTTCGTAGTTGTTAAATATCTGATGAAATGAAGCTCCTTATTTCTTAGGTCATCAAATGCAGTACTAGCTAGGAGACTCTGCTCTACTTCTATTTCTTTTTTGCCTTATATCAGTTTAGGCGATCTCCATTCGACCTATTGACTCCTTTTATTTATGAAGGAGTATAGCTATGTTCTATTTTTAAAAAGCATTTTATTCTAGGTCCTCTTCTGCTTGAAAAAGTTAAAAGAGGAAAGAAGGACTGTACCTAGGCCATTGCAGTAATTGCTGAGATGAAAATTTTATATCCATAAAATCAGACACTTACTTTCCTTTTTCCAATGTAGATTTGGCATTAGTTGACAGCTTTTGGTAGTTTCGTCTTCCACCCATCTTCTTTTTGGTCTGATACGTCATATCTCCAATATTAGTTTTTCCAATTCCTTTTTGTTCACTGCCTGCATACAACGGTTTTTGTTTGTTAGATATGTTATATGCATTCTTCTTCATCATGCATTTAATGGATCATAGTGGGCTTCTTTTGGTCTATATGGCCATCACTTGTTCATCACTTGTTAAAAACTCATCTTTTACGGTACTAGGCCAAATACGGTCATTTTTTTTTTACTGAAAATGACACTAATGATTTTTTTCTGAAAAAGTGTTTATTTTTTATTATTTTGAAATTTTTCATCAAGTTAGAGGGCCATAGAGGGTTTCTTTTGACCCGCATGGCCACCTGCTTGAATATATTTTTGAATTGAATATATTTGTTTTTTCCGCATTATAAAATTTCAATTTTATAATTATTTAAATTAGTATATATATATATAATTAAATGCATATGTGAAATGGAGTCACTCATGAGCTTTTGCTTAACAATAAGGAGTGGCTCCCTTATCAAAAAACTATGACACAAGTATAATTTTAAACTTTATTGCCATCGAAAAAAAAGAAAACAAAGAAAAGAAGAAGAAAAGGAAGAAGAAGAAGAAGGTGACTAAAGTAAAATGAAAGCACAAAAAACTGAACAGAAATATAAATTGTGAGAGAATCATAACAGATTATAAAAGATAAAAAAGATAAGAAAAGAAACTTTGTTCAAATTTAAAAAGTTGTTCTCGGTTTCGTAATTCATATTTCTATATGGATCTATGTTAGGAAGAAACTTATTCCATTCTTCAACACATTGATTTTTTAGAGATTTTTTTTACATATTTTATAGATTTGTATAAAGGTAGCACAAATTTTAAATTTTTATTTCAAGTATCATGATCATGAAGATTTTTGGTGCATGAAAAGAAATTCAAAAAAGCTCCAGGAAGATTTTGAATAAATAATTCATAAATTAACATAAAATTAGAGAGTCTTAGCATGTTTGTAAATGTAATAATTTTATTATCAAAAATTTTATCAACATTGCATGTAAAGGGTTTAAAATAAATAATCCATAAAGCAGATATTTGCCAAGAAATAATTTTGGTCATAATTCTTGTGCCAAATTGAGCCCAAATTTGATTACAGTATTTCATATGCAATGCAAAGATCAAAAAGCAAAGAGACTTTATAATATTAAAATGTACATAGTGTCTTATTTTTGAAAGCATGCTATTTGATCTATTTAATGTTTCCAAATGAGACTTTTTCATCCAAAACGGAAAGTGTTGTACATTAATTTTAACTGTGTACATTAACATTTATTTTAGCTAGATTAACTGCAAATATCTTTTCACTTTCAATAGCTACAGTATTGCTGTACATGTTATATGAGACGACTAGAAAATTGCACTAGGTGGCTTTTTGATTGGATTGAATAGAGTTGGTTTCCCCCCAAAGGTTTGTTGATAGGAAGGACATCTGGGCAATAAAATCAACTTTGTCCAATACCAATTACATACAGAGTCTGCGTCCGACCCCTAATATCAGGGTTTTGCTGAAATGATCTGTTGCCTTTCACATTGTCACAGGCTTATGGCAATCTTTTTATATAGTGAGGGAATTTTTTGCTTAGCATATCTTTATTCGTGCAATCTAAGGTAGAGAAAAAAAAAAAAAAGACGCAGTAACCTCAATTAAAATGAAACCAACACAAAGTTTTCATAAGTTTTTGGCTTAGTGTCATGTCTGATTTGCTTCAGTAACTAAGATATAGCTTTCTTTTTAGAAATAGTTAATTTCAAATTAATTGTTAATTACTCTTTCAGCTATTCAAGATATTCACTTTGATTACGACAATTATGAAATTTACATACTTATTATGACAATGCACTTTACATGTTGTTTAAGTTAGTTATGGTTACTTTTTTAGGGAACATATGTGTGGTTGCTTGTTGATGATGATTGGCAGGCCGCTGTCGTTGTAGATAATAAAAATGGTCAAATAAAATTTGAAACAGAGGATGGGAAGGTAAATTATATACATAGCATATACTGTAGCACTTAAGATAGCTTTATAAAGTCTGACAGTCATATTGATAGATAAAGACCAGCTTCCGGTCATAAAATTTTCTACCATACTATTGAACCTATAATATAACGCTTTATTAGGTCAAATGCTTATGAATATTTCAGACACACGATATTTGTACATTCTAGTGTTCTTTGTGCACTACGAAATAAGATATAAAGTGTTTCTTGTTACTATTTTGACTCGATAAGATAATTTACAATTTTATTCTCATCTCTAGATTTTCTCATTTCTTTTGTCTCGTCAACAAAATTTCCTAATATTTGCTCATAAAATCCTTCCTTTTTTGCTTCAGTATCAGTTGTTAGCAAGCTTTCTAATTAAAGTTGTTTCAGCTGGTTATGTTTTTAAAAAACATTTTCACTTTGAAAATTATTGTTTAACAAGCACAGTTCTTGTATAAAAAATCAACAGAAATTTAAATAATACCATGCAATTTGATTACAAGATTGAATCTGTGAGTAGCACCATTCAAAGTTCTTAAGGAGCACATTTCTTATATATATTTCTTAGCTCCTCAATAACCACTTTTTTGTACTCAAAAACGCTTCTTTTCACCTTCTTTTTAATCAACCTTAGTGAAATACTCCCATTTGTTTTGATCTCTAATGAATGTTTTTAAGTAATTAACCTTGGGGAAATACTCCCGTTTGTTTTAATCTCTATTAAATAAGTCTAAGTATTTAACCTTGGTGAATTACTCCCGTTTGTTTTAATCTCTAATAAATTAGTCTTTAAGTAATTAACCTTGGTGAAATACTCCCGTTAGTTTTGATCTCTAATAAATTAGTCTTTAAGTAATTAACCTTGGTGAAATACTCTCGTTTGTTTTGATCTTTAATAAATAAGTCTTTAAGTAATTAACCTTGGTTAATTACTCCCGTTTGTTTTGATCTTTGATAAATAAGTCTTTAAGTAATTAACCTTGGTGAATTACTCCCGTTTGTTTTAATCTCTAATAAATTAGTCTTTAAGTAATTAACCTTGGTGAAATACTCCCGTTTGTTTTAATCTCTAATAAATAAGTCTTTAAGTAATTAACCTTGGTGAAATACTCCCGTTTGTTTTGATCTTTAATAAATAAGTCTTAAATAATTAACCTTGGTGAATTACTCCCGTTTGTTTTAATCTCTAATAAATTAGTCTTTAAGTAATTAACCTTGGTGAATTACTCCCATTTGTTTTAATCTCTAATAAATTAGTCTTTAAGTAATTAACCTTGGTGAAATACTCTTGTTTGTTTTGATCTCTAATAAATAAGTCTAAGTATTTAACCTTGGTGAAATATCTCGTTAGTTTTGATCTTTAATAAATAAGTCTTTAAGTAATTAACCTTGGTGAAATACTCTCGTTAGTTTTGATCTTTAATAAATAAGTCTTTAAGTAATTAACCTTGGTGAAATACTCTCGTTAGTTTTGATCTTTAATAAGTAAGTCTTCAAGTAATTAACTTGAGTGAAAAACTCTCGTTTGTTTTGATCTCTAATAAATTAGTCTTTAAGTAATTAACCTTGGTGAAATACTCTCGTTTGTTTTGATCTCTAATAAATTAGTCTTTAAGTAGTTAACCTGGGTGAAACACTCTCGTTTGTTTTGATCTCTAATAAATTAGTCTTTAAGTAATTAACATTGATGAAATACTCCCGTTTGTTTTGATCTCTAATAAATTAGTCTTTAAGTAGTTAACCTGGGTGAAATACTCCCGTTTGTTTTGATTTCTAATAAATTAGTCTTTAAGTAATTAACCTTGGTGAAATACTCTCGTTCGTTTTGATCTCTAATGAATGTCTTTAAGTAATTAACCTTCGTGAAATACTCCTGTTTGTTTTGATCTCTAATAAATTGGTCTTTAAGTAATTAACCTTGGTGAAATACCCCCGTTAGTTTTGATCTCTAATGAATAAGCAAAACACATATTTTTTGACTTTTTATTAGTGAAACTTTCTTCATGTGTCATTATCGAAACATTTAATTGAGATTTTCTCTGATCTAACAGCAAAGTATGGGTGTTTAGTTAATTTATACCCTGATTTCTAAATTAGAATGAATTGATTTTTTATTTTTAGGGATTTGATTACCCAACTTCAAATCTTAATAGGCAATTAGTGATGGCTATGCATCAAACAAGCATCAATGGTGTAGAAGATATGGCAAAGCTTGGTGATCTCCATGAAGCTGCAATATTGCATAATCTTCATCAAAGAAGTCGCAAAGATCTTATTTACGTAATTTTTTAAAATTGTTATTGCTGGAAAGCCTAGGATTATTATCAAAGATTTTACTGAATGTTTTATTAAACTACAAAACATTTCCTTGTTATCTGCATGAAAGATGATTAAATTTTCACTCTTAATTTTGGTGGGGTGTCACTGGAAATTTTGCTGCCAAATTGAATAATGGTTTATTGAGTAAAATGAATTATGGTATTGGGTAAATTAACTTAAAATTTCAGTAGAATTGCATTTATTTTTTTAGACACATATCGGTTCAATTCTTGTTGCAGTGAATCCTTATAAACTGATACCTGAAACATATGCCAAAGAAAAGATGCAAGAATATAATAATAAACTTCTCGGTGATCTGCCGCCTCATATCTATGCAATCGCAAATGAAGCATATTACGCACTTTGGAGGAAGGGTGGAAACCAATGTGTTTTAATTAGGTTTGTGAAAAAATTCACTCTTATGTTGTCTAAAAAATGTGGCTTATTATGCCATAATGCATCACTATTCACTTTTTACCTTTGATCTATGAAATTCACCAAAAAATTTAAAGTTTATAAAAGTGAAAGTAATTTATTTTGTTTGTAAGAATTAAATACACACTTAAACAATGTTTCGCTTACTGTCTAATAATGGTCACTTTATCAATGATTTTATACAGAATGTTAAAAATTTCATCAGAAAATTTTATGGTTAAACAATAATTTTACTTAAAGAATAACTACTTAATGCACATTAGTTATGAAATAAATTGCAAGTAAATAAATACAAGTAAATAAATACAATGATGTAAAATGATAAAATCCCATTGAGACATATTTTATTTTTTACGATTTCATATGTATCTCATTTTGAGCATGATAAAGAACTAACCACTTTTTAGTGAAACAACAGGTAATAGTTTTACAGGAAAAAAAATCACATTTAAGAATCTGTTAATGAACTCACATTGGTGGTTTCCTTTTACTTGTTAACTAGTAAACAATTTACAAAATTATGGTATTAAAAAAAAGTGCTTAACACATGCAGTTTTTTTTTGTACGATGACAAAATACGTTGGGTAAGTAAATGCTAAATTATTCGCTGTAAAATACCTTTAATCATTTTTTGAAATCATGGAGTCAAAATATAGTCAATAAAAAGTTTTCTGATGGGTAATTCCGTGTGAAAGCCTTCAGTTGTTTTTTAAAATGCAACCAAAAGTCTCAGAATTTGCTGATTGATTTATCACAGCAAAATCTTATGAAAATATTGAAATTCCCAAAAAATGAGCATCTAATTTTGAATGGTTCCCAAATTATGTTTGTTTAATTTTTATCGGCAATCGACATTTTACGGCTAAATATCCACCATTTTCATTCATTTTTTTTATTCTAATTGCTGATCTATTTGTGCCATGGTCATGAAAATTTGCATGCGGCTATTTTTTGGGGCAAGGGTTCCAATGGAGTTACTTAGAAACTGTCAAAATAAACAGAAAATAAACAGAAATCTTGTATTGTATATTTTGACAAAAATTACAAGACTGCACTCAAACAAAAAAATAATGACATCTGCCAAAATATTTAGTTTAATAGTTAGTTTTTTTTTTTTTTTTTTTTTTAATTTTTATATATAAATTAGTTTATGAAACATTATCAAAAGGAAATTTCTTCATCAAGAAAATTTTTAAAACTTTCTGTTCCTGGATAATCTGTGCGCCTGTGAACTATGTATTTGTTTTTATTTATATCACATACTAACTTTGCAGTTAAATCTCTATGTGTAACATCGTATTGAACAGCACTTAATATAAGAGTATAATTTTGGAAACCTACACTACAAAAACTTTGAAAATCCAATTCACCTTTAATGCTCACACAATATTTTTTATAAGGCATTTATAAATGTTAAAAATAAGTTTTTAATTTTTAATCACTACAATAATCACTTCAATAATTATGTGATTTGTTGGTGCATTGATGATGTTTTTAACAATGCAATGTTGTGTATATAATTTTAGTTGTGTATATGTATTTTAATGTGTAATGGGGAAAACATTCAACTGTAAGTTAGAACCATTATTTCAATGTAAAGCTTTTTCAAAATTTATTATTTATAATCTAGAAAAAATTCTATAAAAAAAAATTATAAATTTTAAAACAGTGTAATTCTTTTTTAAAAAAGAAACTATTTCACAATTCCTTTTAATAATGTTTCATAAACTGTTTGAGATGATTTTAAAAAAAATTTGAAAAAAAAATATTTACTCAATTTTTGGAATTTTAACATTTTCATAAGAACTTGCTGTGATAAAAAAAAAATCAGAAAATTCTGAGACTTTGTGTTGCATGGCCTGGATGCTTTCACATGGAATTACCCTGATGTCTATTCATGTAGAATAAATATATATATATATTTTTTTTGAAATTTAAAAAATTTTATTCTCTTGTCTGGAAGTTGCATAATTTTGAAGTAATTACTTTTCATAGGCAGAAGAGTTCCTCTATTTCTATGGGCTGAACACAAAAATTCATAAAACAAACATCAAACATCAGATGTAATAAGTAGTTATATTAATGTTATATGCTGTGTGTATTTAGTAAAAGTGTATGGTTTTATGTTGTTATTGCAGTCCGTATTTTTCCTAATGAGGTTTTTTTTGTGTTTTTCTTGAAAAATAAAAAAATTTTTGTTCAGAAACCTGTGGCGAGTCAATATGGCTGCCATTAAAAAAAAAAAAGAAGTTAAGAAAATAGTTATTAGTATATTATCTTTTATTTAAACTTTTGACAATTTTAATCTGGATTTTGTTACAGAGTTAGCTATAAAATCTAAACAGTCTAAATTAAAGTCTAAAATAAAGTCTAAATTTTTGAATTTTAGTTCAATTCTTATGCGCTTCTATCATTAAATATTTTATATTATAGTGGAGAATCTGGAGCTGGTAAAACAGAATCTACAAAACATATTCTTCGGTACTTGTCAGAAATGAGCCGTAATGCGATTCAAGATAAAAACCTTATCGTGGAAAATGATAAAAGTGTTGAAGATATAATTGTTCAGAGCAGGTAATGCAATAAACTTTATAATGGTCAATGGTAAAAAATGCGAGGAAATAATTTTCAATGTAAGTAATACTCTAGTTAAAGACAGTCCCAGCTAGGTAATAAGACGTATTTAGACGAAATGTTCAGAAAATATTTGTTTGAAAGATGCAAAAAAGCATTGCGCCTTAAAAAATACAATAAAATTAAATAGTTGTAAAAGGTGCATAAATTTAAGAGACACGTGTTGTAAAAATAAAAATTTAAGACAAATTTTGGATTATAAACCATGAGGCGAATTTTCAAAAGCAACATGCTTTTATTTTAAAACGACTTCTACTTTTTCACCTCAGATTCTTCAAATGTTTAAAATACAGGACATTTTCTATTATATAATACAGATTATTGTATTAGATGTTTGTTAATAAAGAACTGATTATATGTAATTCTTCTTAAAGAATCGTTAAATTTTATCTAATTTTCTATTTTTGTTGTTAGATAGCTGAAAAAATATGTCTTCACAACAACGAATTAAAAATTTATTTCGTGTTTTATTTCGAAAAAATAAAATTATTGAAAAGATTTTTTTTTTTTTCGTAACTTACTTAAAAATTCATTAATTTTTAAAAGCATAACAAGGTACAAATATTTTATTCAGGTAAAATTAATGCTTGTCATTGTCATTATAATAAGTTAAGGTAAAGCTTCAAAAATCCAAAAATTTTAATAACTTGAGAATATTGAAGTCACATATTTAGAGCTGCATCAAGGTATGTTCACACATTTTTTTTAAAAAAAATTGGTTCATAAAATTTAAAACAGAATTTGAGAAAAGCCTTTTGCAAAGAACTTAATTTTGAATTCATTAATGGGTGTTTAAAATTAAAAATACATCAGGTAAAATGCTACTATGCTTTTAATAAATAAATATCAATATATATTTCATTGGAATACTGAGATTACAGTTATACAAACAAAAATTTTTATACAATAATGTATATCAGGGGTATAAAATTTTGTGAACCGTTGGAGATACCTAAATGCTGAAAAATCACCAAATACAATATGCAAATAAAAGTAAACTAAAAAATGTAGGAATAACAAAAGGATAATGAAGTAATTTAAATTCAAACATCTTTAAAACATAGCTCTCGATAATAACATTTAAAGTTATATGGAAACAAAATTTTAGATTTTTCATTCATATTGCCATAAAAGTCATTGCAAATAACTGTTAGAAGATTTTTGCAATAACTGGTAGAAGATTTTAGCAATAACTGTTAGATTTTAGCAATAACTGCTAGAAGATTTTAATAATAACTGTTAGAAGATTTTAGCAATAACTGTTAGAAGATTTTAGCAATAGCTGTTAGAAGATTTTAGTAATAACTGTTAGAAGATTTAAGTAATAACTGTTAGAAGATTTTAG